>VZTU01026612.1:206038-216951 GCA_013400835.1 Zapornia atra
CCCTTGTGTTTCATGAAGAAAGAAATTTATGGCCTTTTTACTTCAGGAAGTCTAGCTTTTCCTGTCATTTTATTGCTTTGAATGTTTGAAACATTTCAATCCCAGACAATAAATATTACATGATTATTGTTTTCATATAGATAGGTTATTTCCCCCTGTTTTTCCTATCCAGCTTTTTACTAGCAAGTGACACCCAAAAATTTATGTATACTAGAAACATTTCTATTAAACTTTGCTGGGAAGGTCAGTGATAGTCCCTCAATTTGCATGCATGCAATATATAGGGGGAAAGAGTTAAAATAATCTTGTATGTTTTGCATTGTATAGTGATACACTCTTACCTCAAAACGTACCTTTTTTTTTCTTGGAAAAAGAGGTATCTTTTTATTCTCTTTGGGAAAAAAAAAAAGGTCCTGTTATAGTTAAACCTTGTTCCCACTGAATTAAATGATAACTCTTGAGGTTTGGATGGGAAAAACAGTGAACCTCAACTGAGTGCTTCCCAGATCAGCAACTGATAACGTGTAGGTGCAGATCTTAGGACTTTACTTGACATTGGTGGGATGGATCATACCCTTTCATAACTCAAAGTGTAGGCTTTCTGCTCACCCAGGTCAATATCTTGTTGGTCTCATGACAGAACGAATTTCTTCAATCAAGTGGGAGCTGTGAAATCCAATCTGAGGTTATGCTTTTTGCTGTTTTCTATTTGGGAGAAGGCATCTAACTCTTCGCTGTATGCATAGAGCACAAGTTCTGCAGTATGAGCCGTAGTAACCAAGTCTATCTTGCAGTCAGTGTTTTGATTTGAGAGCCAGAAGATGACAAATACATGAAATCTCTGGTCAAGTAGCTAGGTTCATAGGAATAGGAGGCGTAGGTTCTGCCTAAAAGAACTAGATTGTCTAATTTTTCTATATTGACATTTTTTCATGGATAGAATCATAGAATGCTTTGGGTTGGAAGGAACCTCAAAGATTGTCTAGTTCCAACCCCCCTGCCATAGGCAGGGACACCCTCACTAGACCAGGTTGCCCAAAAACCCGTCCAACCTGGCCTTGAACCCTGCCAGGGATGGGGCTTCTACAGCTTCTCTGGGCAACCTGTGCCAGGGCCTCACCACCCTCAGAGTAAAGACTTTATTCCTAACATCTAACCTAATCCTGCCCTCTTTCAGCTTGAAGCCATTACTGCTTGTCCGACTGCTACACTCCCTGATGAACAGTCCCTCTCCTACCTTCCTGTAGGACCCCTATAAGTATTGATAGGCAGCAATTAGGTCAACCCGGAGCCTTCTCTACTCCAGGCTGAACAAGTCCAACTCTCTCAGCCTGTGTTCACAGGAGAAGAGATCCAGCCCCCTGATCATCTTTGTGGCCTTCTCTGGACTCACTCCAACAGCTCCATGTCTTTCCTGTTCTGAGGAGCCCAGAGCTGGACACAGTA
This sequence comes from Zapornia atra, assembly GCA_013400835.1. Lineage (NCBI taxonomy): Eukaryota > Metazoa > Chordata > Aves > Gruiformes > Rallidae > Zapornia > Zapornia atra. The sequence continues at coordinate 207,485 of VZTU01026612.1, forward strand.
CTGCAGGTGGGATCACACAAGAGCAGAGTAGAAGGGCAGAATCCTAGAATCACAAGGTTGGAAAAGACCTTTAAGATCATCCAGTCCAACCGTTCCTGTCCTATGCTAAACCACATCCCTAAGTACCTGATCTACCCTTTTTTTAAACACATCCAGGGATGGTGACTCAACCCCCTCCCTGGGCAACCTGTTCCAGACCCTGACAACTCTTCAGTGAAGAACTTTTTCCTAACATCTAATCTGAGTTTGTCCTGGTGCAGCTTAGTGCCATTTCCCCTTGTCCTATTACGTCCCTAGATACCATACAGATACCCAGGATACCATGCAGAACCCCGCTGCTGGTGTCCATTAACTATCACGCTACCGATGACTTCATACTGGTCTTGATTGCAGAACTGAGTCCTAGAGAACCAATAAATATCCCTCTTTCTGTCAGTTCCCAATTGTTTCACCCACATTCAGTGACTTTCTGTATAACCATAGAGTAATCCCAATGTATTTCAGGAGGAGGAGAGCTGTCGAGTTCATAAATGTAAGCACAGGTCTTTGGAAGTTTATCTTCACTTTTTCAGCCGCTTGCAGGCGGCATAACAGTTTGATATGGGAATAAGAAAAAAGACAAAACCTGTCAAAGTTTTCAACAGCAGCAATGCCTGTGAGCTGGTTATGTGCTCTCTCTTAGCCTTGTGCAGACAGAGGGAACCAGAGTCTAAATCCATTCAGAAAGAAACATTACTAAGTACTTGTTTAAAGTCTTTTTTTAAGTGTTGTTGTGTCTTTACCCTCTCTCCTGTCTCATCCTCTTTTGGGAATGTTGAAAATAACATTCAGTTCTGTGCCGCCTTTGTCTGCCTTTTTCCATGTGGTAAACATGGACTTTTCCCTCCCTGCTTCTTACTGACTTTCAGCCAACTTGGCTTTTCCTGTTTACTTCCCTGTCACAGGCATCATACGTGATGTCACTCCAAGTCTAGAAATAAAGGTTTGGCTGCCTTTCCTATCTCCTTTCCACTAGATTTTCATTATATTAATTTTGCATCATGTCAGATTTGGCACTTCTCCTAATTAGTTCATTTATCTTTTTAAGGAAAACAATTGCTATTTCCCCTCTCCTTACCAACACATGTTGAAATATCTTTTTTTTCCCATCCACCACTCTCAGTGACTCCATTCATTAGAGATGTATCATGAGAATTAATTTGTGGACCCAGTCCTTTTAAAAGAGTAGTGATAATAATGATAACAAGAAGCCTGTAGACCCCAAAATTCAAATTAAGGGGTGAGGTATGGAAGCTGCAATAACTCAAATAACTCTGTCACAGAAAAACTTACCACCACAGCTTTGCAAAACCTGTTTCCTTCCTCTTGCACAGACAGAGATTAATGCAGTAGAGCAGCTGCTTCATCAAGTGATGTGTTTGTTTCATCTCATTTGGAAACCCCAAATATTTTAGAGCCTCAGGAAGACACTGAGTTCTGATAAAGCAGTCACTGGCTCAGAGTTCCCGATGTGGTTTGGACACAATTCTGATATTCTACACAATAGAAAGTAAAAGAAGATGCAGCCTCTCCACAGGTATCAAAACAGGTTGTGATTTAATCTCTCCAAATATGTGATTTGTTGCTGAACAATAAAGGTACCACACATAAGATAAAATTTGAGTTTTCTTGACTGATATTATTTGTGAATGTACATCAACCTCCTCATGAAGGAACCAGCTTCATGGCTGAAAACAGAATTTTATGTGTTAATTTAAAAAGAGACCTGGACCTGGACCTCTGCATAACCAAATTAAGAAGGTCCACTTGACACCATTGGCAGCTTGGAAGAATACTTCTTAAAGGAAGAAAGTAAGCCATTTTTCTCAGCTAGGTATTAGCAAATACCTGCTTCTCTGTGAACCCTAATCAGAATTACCCTTACGCTACAGGTATAAGTATACACTGTCATGCCACCATCAGTGCATTAGCAAGGACTAGAGACACAATGTGCTTCTAAGAGAGGGGGAAGCATTTGTCACCCATCCAGCATGAAGCTAGCTTGATAATAGATATACTTAAAAAAATAATGATAGGAACATTTTCCTGAATTGAAGTCTACATAAACAGGAAAGAAGAAAAAAAGAAAAGCCCAAGAAGGCCAGCTGCACCCTGTGCTGTGTCAAAAGAAGTGTGGCCAGCAAATCTGTGCTGGTGACACCTCACCTGGACTACTGTGTCCAGCACAAGAAGGACATGGACCTGTTGGAGCGTGTCCAGAGGAGGACCACAAAAATTATCAAAGATGTGGAGCACCTTTCCTATAAAGACAGGCTGAGAGAGTTGGACTTATTCAGCCTGGAGAAGAGAAGGCTCTGGGGGGACTTTATAGTGGCCTTCCAGTACCTGAAAGGTGCCTATAAGAAAACTGGGGAAGAACTGTTCTCAAGGGCACATAGCAATAGGATGAGGGGTAAGGGTTTTAAACTAGAAAAGGGGAGATTTAGGTGGGATATTAGAAAAAATTCTTCACTCTGGGAGTGGTAGATCACTGGTACAGGTTGCCCAGAAAGGTAGTGGAGGCCCCATCCCAGGAGATATTCAAGGTCAGGGTTGATGAGGCTCTGAATGTCCTGACCTAATGAAGATGTCTGTGCTTACTGCAGGGGGATTTGACTAGATGACCTTTAAATGTCCCGTCCAGCCTAATACATTCTGTGATTCTATGACATCTAGGAAGGAAAATGGTCTGTTGCATGATACCAAAGGTAATCACCTGTGCTGCTGGAGAGTGGTGATCTACAGCATTCAGTGAGTCTTGCTAGCTAGAGCTAATACCCTTACCCTTGGGTCCCTCACCATTTTATTGCTGCTCTGTAACAGGATGTGCAACTGCTATGCATTAATACGTTATTACAGATTGGCTAGTGTAAACTCCAGGTGTTGAGAACATGATTTATTCTATTAGTATTAAAAGGTGTTTTCTATGGCCATATTAAAAATTATACTAACTGTTGGGCTTGCCACTGCGCTGTGTGTGGCACATGCCAATTTAAACCTGTCATTTCCTCTAATTTAAGGATATGTTCTCAGAAGATCATTAATTTGGGGTGGAGTTGGGGGATCATAGTGCAGCTGTGGCCTATTAACCCCCACCTGGCCGTTAATCCCTGCAAAGCACCTTCCCCAAAGATGTCTGCTACTACCATATAGTCACCGAAGCAGAGACTAAATAAATTACATTTTTGTGTGTATTTTATAGTTAAATCTCTTTTACATTGAATTTTTAATTTGGAGTGAATTGTACCTATTATGCACTGTTTGAAATGAGGCCCTGATAGGTCTGTATTGGTAGTGAATTCACTACTGAGCCCACTACACAGCCCTGCAGAGCTATGTAAAAGCCCACAATATCCCTCTATGTTTCCCTGGGCTTATCCCAAAGCAGCATGTATTCCAGCAAGCACCAACCCTGAGCACCACTGGGATATGCAGGCAGGGGTCCATATTCATTTTCCCTACCCTCAAGCAGATCGATACTTCCTCCCAGCTTAGTGTCATCTGCAAATTTACTGAGGGAACATTCAATTTGTGGATGACACTGAGCTGAGTGGTGTGGTCGACACCCTGGAGGGAGAGGAAGCCATCCAGAGGAATGGAAAGATGGGCCCGGGTGAACCTAATGAGGTTCAACACTGCCAAGTGTAAGGTGTTGCACTTGGGTCGGAAGAATCCCAGACATAGATACAGACTGGGAGATAAGCTTCTTGAGAGTAGCCCTGCTGAGAAGGACTTGGGGATTGTGGTGGATGAGAGACTTAACATGAGCCAGCAGTGTGCTCTTGCAGCTCGCAAGGCCAATGGTGTCCTGGGTTCCATCAGCAGAGGGGTGGCCAGCAGGGACAGGGAGGTGATTGTCCCTCTCTACTCTGCCCTCGTGAGGCCCCATCTGGAGTACTGTGTCCAGATCTGGGGCCCCCAATACAAGAAAGATGTGGAACTGTTGGAGAGGGTTCAGAGGAGGGCCACAAGGATGATTAGAGGGCTGGAGCACCTGCCCTACAAAGAGAGGCTGAGGTAGCTGGGCTTGTTCAGCCTGGAGAAGAGAAGGCTGCGGGGGGACCTCATTGCAGAACTTCCAGTACCTGAAGGGAGCTTATAAGCAGGAGGGGATTCAACTTTTTAAAAGGGTAGATAATGGCAGGACAAGGAGGATAGGATTAAAACTAAAGGAAGGAAGGTTTAGATTAGATATTAGGGGGAAGTTTTTTACAGAAAGAGTGGTGAGGTGCTGGAACAGGATGCCCGGAGAAGTAGTGGATGCCCCGTCCCTGGAAGTGTTCAAGGCCAGGCTGGATGGGGCCCTGGGCAACCTTGTGTAGATCCAAGCCTGGAGGTTGGTGGCCCTGCCTGTGGCAGGGGGGGTGGAGCTCTATGATCCTTGGGGTCCCTTCCAACCCAGACCATTCTATGATTCTATGATTCTATGATTCAATCCCATCATTGATAAAAGATATTGAATAGAACTGGACCCAAATTCAGGATCAGGAATGTGGCATCAGCCACAGGGTGAGTTGCAATGACTGACATCATGCTGCTTGGTTTTCCAGTGCTTCGTGCCTTGCGTGAACAGCTTAGATACAAGTTCTTGCTCCAGAACTGTTTTGAGATGACCTTGGGGAAAGCACAGTGAGAAGATTCAGGTCTGCACATGACCCAGACTTTTATACTTGGCTTAACTGGTACTTTATTTCCCATCTATCATTTCAGTAGCATTGTACAGCTACAGTCTGTCCTAGAAAAGTGCCAGTCTTGCCTACCATAACATCAGCTCATCTCTGGGTTATCTCTGTAGGCTGCACTATACACAAGTGACGCAGATGCACAAAGTCTGGCCAGAAGCACATGAAGATTCAGGACATCATTCAAACACACACAAAAAGCCTATAGAAAAATTACCTATCTTAAGCAGGGTCCATTATACCTGTTTTTCCCAGCAGACGTTTATCCAGACTCTGTTTAGAGACCCCAGGAATGGAAATTTCAGTCTTGAATCTAGTGATGCTCTTGATCCTCTTTTTTTTTTCTCCTATCTGGTTTGAATATTTCCTCACAGCAATGTAAAAGCATTTCTTGCCCTGCCAGTGAAAGTAGTGTACCACTGCACTTTGGAACAGCCTTTTCTATACTCAAAGGCAGCTATATCCCACCAAGACTCCTTCTTTTGGCTAATAAATGTAACTTGATCAATTTGTCCTTCTAGGTTGTTTTTTCCTGGATTTCCAGCAACACTTTCTATTTTGACAATGAACCATTGATAAATGCTCTCTAGGTACATATTTCTACAGCCTCGTCACCACCCTCTAACAGTTTCACCTAGACCCATGTTTCTCTCACCTGATTAGGAAAATGAATATGAGACAGTGTCAGAGGCCTGTAAGTGCCAATGATGAATCTATTTCTTTTTGCTTCACTATAAGGCTTGTTACCTGTCAAAGAGATCCCACAACAAGAGTTCAAGTGGCCACCAAAAGTCACACTTTGCAGACTCAAGAGCAGACAAGGGCTTACTTAAAATCTGGTAATTTTCAACCTGTTAGTGAATGGAACGATGGAAGGATTGAGTTGCCAGAGTCCCAGTGAGGGACATCCTGACCTGCAACCAGGCATCACAAGCAAGAGGTGGACTGAATCTCTCCAAAATCCCATGCTCTCACCATGTAGTATCTTCATATCAATACTGGTGCCCTTGTGACAGATGAATGCCAACAGGCAGTAGTTGCAATGTCTGCTCTTCTATTTGCAGTGTGAATGATCTGTTGTCATCACACTGATCATCAGGTATTTTCCCCTGACTTCACTCAGCAGGGGACCTGAAATAAATATACTTTATAGTGAAGTTAAATTCATGTCTAGGAATTATCTAATGGTTCTTTTAATTTTATCTGTGTTTTCTGGCTTTCAGCATGTTTTTAATACACATGGGGAGAGAGCCAGAGTGCTCCCATCTCTGTGATCCTCCTACTGATCTGGGTAAAAAAGCTTAATTGGTTTAATTTAGAGGCTTTAATTTCCTGCATCCAACTACTCACAAGGCCATGAAATAAAAGGAGCCTCATCCCTCAGACATACATGGGAATGGGACTCATGATTCCTGAAGTTCATTTCCAGCTGTCACTCGAACTTCATCACTGTTGCCATCACATCTGCATGCCTCAGTGACGCCATCTGAAAAAATAGCATCTTGCTTAGTTCATCCCTAGCTCTCAAGAAAGCTTTTGAAAGAAGAAGGAATCCTCATCCCAGTTTTACAGATGCAGAAACTGGGGCCAGCAAAGGGAAATGACTACCATTATCTTGCCACAAGGCACCGTGCCCCCAGTCTTGTGGCTCCGTGCTCAGGGTCTTGTCCACCGGACCAGACAAGTGCTGGAGTGGAAATAAATATTCCTTCTGATGACTGTGGTCTCTGTGGTCAGGGCTGAGGGTCGAAATGTTCGCACAAGGCCTGCACACAAAAACCACAGAATCCCCCACAGCTTCACTGCACTTTATTAAAAATCACTGCTTCTGTGAAAAATGGGTTTTGTAAGAGTTAGGTGCCTTAATTATAAAGTCATGTGCATGTGAATGACTTCTTCCCGGCTAACTGTTTGTGACAGCCTACAAATGTGAAAAGTATTACCAAGCCTATTTTTAACGTGGCTATGGAGTGGCTGTAGTTGTGGAAAACCAAATCCTATAGGATCCTAATGAGAAAGACCAGCGATTCTTTAAATATGGTTAGCGTTGTCTGAGTTAAGCAATGATCCAATGCTTTCCGAAAGAAGGGAGACACAGGAGTCTTGCGGTAGCAATCCTGTGTTAAATGTGTGATAGGAGCAAGTGATGTGCAGGTCAGACTTTTACCCATGGAAGTGGCTGTATCATCAGTGTATGGAGATAAAAAATAATTTCTGAGGGGTGCTGTCCAGTGTCAGCAGTGAGCAAGTTTTACATGTGTTTTCTATAGAGCTGTAACCTCTCAAGAATCTGTTCCATCCTTGCTCTTTACTAAACAAATGGCCATCTAAATGGGGTACAAAATCTGCATTGGGCCCAATCCTTTGTAGAACGGAGTCCCTAATACTGCTTCTTTGTGGGTTATGGCAGACTCAGGACCTGAAGCATCAACTTTATCACCAAATCTTGGCCATAGGCTCTGCAGTGGGAGAGGAAACCACACAAGATATCTCCAGCAGCCTTATTGCCTGCATCCAGCAAGAACAGTTTCAGCCCTTCTTATAACAGGTGTAGACATAAGAGAAGGAGAGCAGGTAAAAAGTAGCATTAATGCTAGAGCAGTAAGAGTCAACCTTGGTTTGAAAGGACATTAAAAGGAAATGTTAAAAATAGGAGAGAGTGAGAGAATGTAGTTTTCTTTCAGTTAAAAGATAAAGGTGCAGATGATGGATAAAAAGATTACATACTTGTGGATAAACGTTTTGTTGTGGGTTAGGTGTAAGATTGGTGGATACCATTATGTAAAAATGTAACAGTAGAACTGGATGTAGCTTTCCAAAAGCACTTGCACTCATACCATGGGCAATGGCGAAATCCCTTCTTTAGTGGTACTTAATGTTTGTACAGTCAAGGGTTAGTCTGCATACACCATGGCCATCTCTTGACCTTGAGAGTCTCATTGGCTTTGTGGATAGTGGTAAGCAATGGTGGAGGTCATCTTTGGAGGCCATCAGATGTAGTATCCCCACATCAATGCCATTAACTTCTCAGTCTGCTGAACAGCGTGGACATACCTAAATTGCCTCTTAAAAATGGACTCTAGATCAGACCATTTAAAAAAAAAAAAAAACCTGTTCAAAACCATGTAGACATAGCACTTTGGAACATGGTTTAGCAGATATGGTGGTGGTGGGTTAACAGTTGGACTGATGATCTTAGAGGTCTTTTCCAGCATCTATGATGCTATGATTTTCCAAATTGTTATTTGTGATGTATACCACACATAATATATCTATGTATATTAATTATTGCATGTTAAACTAAGTAAAAATAACTTTATCTTCTGATAAATAGCAGCACTAGCTGGCTTGACTAAGAACATATCTAGTATATCAAGCACTGAAGTCCTCATGGTGAAATACCCTAAATCATGCCCGAAATGGCAATCCAAGATTTCATGTGATTTGTTGTTTGTAGATGGTTCAGTGACTAAAACTCTTTGGGTGCACAAGGCTAGCAAAGAGTGTATGCCACAGTATGTCTACTCATCTTCTGCAGCTCAGAAGTAAATAACGCTGAGGTCCGGAGCTGGCCTCCTGGGGTTTCCCTTAATCTTTGCTTAAAAATAGAGCCAAAATCTCTTCTAGGATCATTAAGTCGAAGGACTGGATAATGCCTTGAAGAGAGATGACTTCAGATAATTTATTCCTCTACTTTGTGATTCATCCAGACAATAAAAGCACTTCCTTTGCTCAAAGTGGACAGGCTTCAAGATTGGATCTGATAGTCATAAGATCATTCACACCATAATAGAAAAAAAAATGTTGTTTTCAACCCATTTTATTTTCTTTTCTTAGGTACCATGAATGTGCATCTGCAAAGAACCTCTTCTTTTCGTAACGCAGGCTGAGGCTGAAGCACATCTTATTCTTTGAAAAAGCCATTGTTACCAAGCTGTCAAGGCACCACCTCCAATCAGAGAGAGCAAAATTAAAAGGTTAGAACTTCATCTGACATATTAAATCTTAGGTTAAGTTCCAGTGGGACCCTCCATCCTTCCTCTTTACAGGTTTGTATTGCATTCATATACATCTTTCACAATGCCAATGGCAAATTTTTCAGAACATCCACTAGCTTACAGCAAGCTCCAGCTGCTCCACAGCTAAAATTGCAAAGGAGCTTTTCATTCCTCTGCCAAGTCCTCACGTGTAGCTGTGGCATATGTAGGCTTATCTCGTGATGGTTAAAAAAAAATCAATTACAATCATCGAAGCTTCTTGGAAAAGTTAAAATTTGAGTTAAAAATAATGATGAAGAATGGCATGGTAATCGTAACAAACTGTAAATCTATATTGGATATAAAATACTTGCACTGTGGCTATAAATCCAGAGAGAGTAAGTGACCTAATGAGTGCAAATTTGTGCACTGGCCATAATAGCTGTTGACTGACTTAGAAACTGAGCCTGTAAGTTTGTGTTTACCATTGAAGAAATCAAATTCAAGCTGGATATGGCCCTTCACTGGAGGTGTCACTCTCTAGAGTAACTCTTAAATTTGAGAAACTGACCTGGAAATCTTAAATCTGGCTCCCTCTTCCCTTCCACAATGAGACACAACTGCCTTTGTTGTGGTGTTGCCTGTATTCAAACATGGCACAGGAGAAGCTTACAGTTCAGAACAAAAAAAAAAAGTTAAAAAATAATTTGGCAAAATAATTAACAGTGCATTGCAGAGAATGTGTCTGATTGCAGAAACCTGCCAGGGT
>VZTU01026612.1:216983-301880 GCA_013400835.1 Zapornia atra
TAATAATAATAATGATAATAATAATAATTATTATTATTTTTTTTTCTCAGAGGAGGACAGCTGGTCAATCTATGTTGATCTGCAATCATGCATATTTTATGAGAGGTAGCATCATGGGTCAGAGCTCTAGATAAACATGAGAAGAGCATAAAGTCCTACACAGGCAAGTCAAGTCAAAGAGTGGAAGAGGAACAGAAGAGAAATTGGCTGGTTTTGGACAGGCAGGACATAAGTACAAGGTTCACACGGCCTCAGAGTCATGCTTCCTGACTTGTTGCATTCTGTGCTCTTATGTCTTCAATGACGTCATACTTCCTGTGGCTCTTCCCAAAACTGTTTTCATAAGTTTTGGGTGATATGCACTCTGCTAAGGAATTGCTTAATTCAATGATCTCATGAGGTTTTGGAGCTTTAATGTTTTTAATTGCTTCAAGCTTAATTTAATTTAATTTTAATCACTTCTAGCTTAATTTCCTCCGATTCATATCATACAGAATCAGCTAGGATTGGTTTATTCCTCACTACAGCTATGACAGCTACACATTCTTACCTACCTAACAAAATATCAGAGGAGTTTATTTTATTAGCTTTAGCTAATGGTTGTATACTGATCCCCAAGTAAGATGATATTACTGCAAAAGTAGAGGGTTTTGTGCTGAGCGAGATCATGTGCACCTGTGTTTTCCCAAAAAATCTTGGAAAGTTTGGCTTTCCCACATTACTCAGGTTTGGTCACATCAGGAGCTTTCTAATTTTTGCCTTCTTCTGGTTTCTTACTCCTGCCAAAATGAGGCTGTACATGAACTTTTAGTGTGGAACACATCCCGCCCAGCATTCACTCAGCTCCTTGTCACAGGCTCCCCTTCCAGACAGTGGAAAGAAATAGATGCTTATAGGGAGTGATCAGTATGATCTATTTTAATTGTCTGCTTTAATATTAGATGAATTGCACCCTACAGACAACTGTTCCTTTGAAGTGAGTACAAAAGGAGGGTAAATGTAGTTGTCAACATTGCAGCTGTCTGCACTTGATGAGATGAATGCTGTCTCTCAAGCCATATTTAAACTTATTTATGATGGGATGCATCTGACAGATGATGTTTGTCTATGTGTAACCTGGATTTCTAGGATCTCTTCATGGAGCAAATAAATAGATTTTTTTTAGCGTGGAATCTGTCCCACATAATGGTAAGTATCTGAAATAGCTTATTTAAAGTGTTGTTGACTATAGACGGAAGCCCAGACTGATTAAAATTTAATTCTGCAGTTGATGTACCTATAAAGTATACCCATCCTAAAGATTTAGTAAGCCATCTTAAGGAAAGGCACCTGACATTTTTATGGTGTAGAGCATCCCACAACTCCTATCAAGCATGATGGATAATCATGTTGCTTGTTTGCGTGTATGAAGATTGATTCAGAAGTCTACCTGGGCATCCACATTAGAAAATCTCATCTTTTAATCTTTTCTCTTTTTTTAATTATTATTTTCATTGGGTTTTTTTTTAAATTTATGTTATTTTTTTTAAAAATCTGTGAAAATGGAAGTCTCCATCCCTCTACTCATGTTATATTTCACAGAGCCAATAGTCATGAAAGAGGTGGTGAAATCAGTATGTTACCAAATAGATGTATATTACATATGCAAACTTTTTATAATTTATAGGATTTTTCATTCAGGGGCATTTTCATCATAGTCATAAGAAGAATTAAGAATAGGTGGAAAGAAGAGTAGGGGAAAGAGTAAACATTTGCTTTCAACCTAGGGTCATCACCAGACTGATCCCTCCCTTCTAGGCATCCAGATTTATGCAGAAGAAACTGGGGATAGTTCTACCCTGCAATATGGGGTAGATTATCCCAAATTGCAATTGCATGCAGCTGAATATATAGGGCAAACCTCTTGTCCCTTTCTCCCTAGCAGACTTTGCCAGCCATTCTTAGTGCCAACGTAAGGAACACGCTCTTTCCAATCGTTTCCCTGTGATGAGCCCACAATGACCTGGTTTGGAGGGGCTGTAGCAATCCCAGACTTCAGGGTCTGCTGTGATGAAAAAAAATATTTTTTTTTTTTTCTTAACAGATGGAGGCAAAGATTTGAGTGCACCTGGGCCAATTTATGGTTACAGATGAACCCTGTGTGAAACAGAGTGATTTCAACCTGAAACCAGGCAAAACACATTGCCTCTGCCTGGTTTTACTTTGAGTTATGGAGCTTGTAGGAAACCCAAACTCAGAAGGGGATAAGCCCACACAAACCAAAGCAAAAAGAGTGATTTGCATGAGTGCCCACAAACTGAACCTGCACAGTTGGGTGAGTTCCTCCATGCCTCACCTCAGAGAGGTTTGGGCATTCCAGGGCTGGAGGTGGCTGGCAGTGCTGCAGAAGCACTCAGCCCTTCCTGATGGTGCCTAAGAGTTTTCCCTGCTTTGGTGTTTCATTTGCTAAGATAAAAGAATAGTACCATCTTCTCCAGAAGAAATTAAGCAAATTTCTTATTTTCCTTTTTCTCTATCCATGTCTCTGTTTCTCCTCACTTTGCTGCTCTGATATTTGTAGAACTTGAGAGCTTGAGTTTGGCCCCACACAGTCATGTAGCCATAAGCTCCAGAAATGCTCTTGCACTCTCTTGACATTGCTGGTGCCAGCACAAAACAAAGGCATTTGTGTCTAACTTCTACACAAGCCTCCTCTAGAGAACTCAGAAATAAAACTCCTGCAGACTGGTGATGATTTAAGAAGCCCTTATATTCCACAAAATAACAAATCAGAGCTCTGCTAACAATGATGAGGCTCCCTCAGAGCAGTGTTACTCCTTGTATTACTGGCTATGTCTACAGATCAACTCATGCATAACTCCGAAAATCTTTTTCATTATTCATGCTCACAGTGAGCTTTGCTTTTGTTTGCGGCGTCACTGCTGCAAACCTTAGTGAAGATATGTGTTTGTCAGATAATCAGATTTGTTAAAAGGATTTGGACTCAATGATCCTAATGGGTCCCTTCCAACTCAGTATATTCTATGAGTCTATGATTCTATATTTAATTATTTTTTCCAGCCACAACAAATTAAGCAAAGTTTTACAATTTGGGAAGAAGAAATTTCTTATGTATGCTATATAAAATTCAGGATAGAATTTTAATGACTGCAGCTAATGGAATAATGCACCACAAATAATTTATTCAAATGTAGCCATTTTTCCTGCTGAGGGAATAGCTCTGAGCTAACTGCAGTTTCCTACACAACACTTGCTTGGACAAAAATCATTTTGAACTTTTTGCCCTCTGGCTTTTTCATGAATAACAAAATTTGAGACGTGTTGGTCAAGCCAGTCACATGTCTCTGTTCCCGCTGACTTCATTGAAATATTGCTGTAACTGCTTCCACTACAAATATCCAGGTGCACACATTTAAGATTCTCATTCCTCCTGATGCTCCTCCATTCAACCCTGAAACATTCTGTCCTGGCCCATTCAGGCCTGTGAAGTTCAATCCTAAGAATGTCCAGATGGAAGCTGAGGCTAGGTAATCAAGTAAATTGTAACAAATATTCACTCAATAAAGAAAAATAATCCAAAACTCAGTAACATGTACATTTACGTGGAAGCTGCCTTACTCTGTATTTGTCATTGAACAAAGGTATGCAATGTCAGCTCAATCATTGACCTCCAGATTTTACTCCTCACTTTAAAAATTAATTCCATTCTTTAAAAAGGAAGTTCCATTCTTAATTCATTTTGTTGTGATGGGCGTAATCTCATGTTTCTTGCAGACCTTAATCTTACGTTGTATATACGTACCAGATGGACTACAACACTGATCTTCTTTGCAAGGGAAGATTAACGGTATTGCAGCTACATAACTGTGAAATTTCAAGTCTGATATCATCAATCATCAGTGTATTACAAGGCATACTACAGCTGGGGCTGGCCGCCCATCATTGAGGTTGTCTGACACTTCCCATTACAAGACTCTGTTTTCAGTTGCTCAGAGCTTTGCCAAGTTTTAACCATTTGGATTTAAATTCTTCATGCTGAATGTCTGCCTCAGGCAGAATAATTTTAGAAAATGTCAGCCAAAATCAGAAAAATGCATAAAAAATCTGACAACCTTTATGTGAATGGTTCTGTTGCCGCCTGTACTTTGCAGGAAGGGCTTGACATCTGGCAAACAGACTGACCTCTGTGTCAGGGATGAAAATGTATTGAAAGTCTATATGAAAACTCACAGAATCCCCTACTTGCTAAAGTCTCCAACCTTTTGACAAGCTGCAAGGTGCAAGGCCCAGATGAGAATTTGATTTCACCCACACTGGATGGGCTTCTGCCTGGGCTGCTGCTGCTGTCATAGTGTCCAAGAATGTTCTTCATCAGCATCACTGAAACCAAAATGAAAATCCTGACTTCTTCAGTCACTCTCAGGCCTGTATGTACTTCATATTGACTCTACTTCATCTGTCATTGCTGTCTTTCCATCCATTTTGTTAAAGAGAAACATTTTTATTATTTGCACTATTAATCACTGGAGATGATCCATTTCCAATTCTCACTTTATTCCTGCATTAATATATTACAAATCTATAGGTATTGGCATTCTATTCTGTTCCTTTTAAGCAGCCTATTAACTCCAAATAGTCAAGTTGATGATATCATATCAACTTTGACAATGCAATTAGTTTTCAGTCCTGACAATGAAACTCTGTTGACCAGAATCCGCTAAAGGGAACTCTGTATTAGTTAGCATAGAACTTCTTAAAATGCTTGAAGTACCATTTATATTAGCTGTCATAAAGCATTTGAAGTAAGTAAGAGGCAAAGAACAAGACACCATAGTGGTAAACCACTTAAGTGGCCTCCTTATAGATGGGATCTTGGGTGGGGAAAAGGCTATCACCCATCTATGGCATCCCTTTACCATGTACAAACTCATTGCCCTCCAGAGATACCCCTTGATTTTCCATATCACGCAATGTGCTTTCACATGAAGTTTGATATTTAATTCAGTCCTTTCAGGTAAATCTCTGAGCTGGACAAATTGCAACTGAAGGAAGTAAAAGATTCATAGCAATCTGTTGTGAAAAGGCCGATGATTACAGCTGAGATTCCTCCTGTATGAGAAAACCATCCCTTGGCCAATGGCGCGACTGCATCTTGAAACACAAAGCATGATCTTTATGTAAATGGCAGCGTTGTTCTGTTGCAAAACCCATTCTCACTGTGACACAGAAGGAAATCCAGCGAGACAAGGTAATAGAGATGGAAGGCTGCTAATGGAAAGATTAGGTCTCTGGGCTGTCAGGCTTGTCTCTCTGAAGCACATGTTTATGCTTTAAGTTAAATAATACAGTGTGCTTATGTATGTGAATATATATATATATACTGCAAATATACTGAATGTATGAATGGTAAGATGCTATTCTGTGCAAGAAAGTTGAAGTCACATTTTATATATTAAATTACATTTCATTACATTTCTATTACAATGTAAAAGGTTTCTCCTTTTCCCTAGAAAACAGTCTTAACATTCATGTACTTATGTACAACAAGCCTGTACATACACAGGATCTTGGAGAGCGAGTTGTTTTGGATGCTACTAGAATTTTCTTACCCTGCAGATGGTTTATGTGATTCCTAGCTCTGCATAAAATATGTCCTTGTCACTGAAATGAATGCATGAGTGCTGAACACGAGTCCCATTGAGGGAATCAGTGAGTCAGGGTTCTCAGTACTCCAGCTATCCTTTTCCTTTTGTTCAATAAAAACTTTTCCTGTCATCATACTTAAAAAAAAAACCAGAAAAAAAATTAAAATGAACAAAACAAAAACAACTATTCATTGCCTTTTTTACTTTACCAAAACTTATTTTCCTGCACTTTGCAAACCCTGCTATTGCTTGCAAGCAACCTGTACTTGCGGCAACACAACTACACTTAGAGACCAGGTCAATCCATCTGTCTCTCTTCAGGGCTGTTTATTTCATAGTTTGTGTCTGATAACAGTGGAAAAGAAATAGCTTTGTGTTTTTATGACAGTCTTTGTAGAGCTCTTGGTAGGTATCTTGTAGTACTTGAAGATAATGGCAGGGGAGGGGAAGGAGTTAATTTGCTTCAGCTTCATCCTCATCCTCATTGTCTTCCCACTTCTTTTTTTCCACCTTGAAGGGAAGAAAAGACACAAAGTGAAGAGTTCATGTCTCCCACTGTGAAACCTTTAGCTTACGTGCTATATCTGATCGGCATTTGTAGAAGCAACACACATCAACAGTGTTTTTCATAACCACTGTCCTGAGAGGAAATGACTGAGTCTGTGATGTCCTAATTTTTTTATATATTCATGGATAAGTTGAGAAATAGTGACATAAAGAGCCAGTAATTGCAACATGAGGCTAAAGTACTTGTGTCCTCTAATATAATCCTTTCCAGACAGATTTACTTTAACTTTTCGCTCCACAATTTTCTGTGAAAACCTTTCAGATGAGATTTTACAAACCAAACTATTATCCACTCTTTGGGTTGAGAAAATTTTTCAGATACATCATGGAAAAGTGGAAGGTGTTTGGTGCAAATGACAAAGTTCAGCCAGGCAGGGTTGATTTGTGTTTAATTCAACTTTTCATGCCCTTTCCTTGGTGACAAAAGAAGTGTCACTTACACTTTTCTTCTCCCTGTACTAGGACATGGGTTGGGAAGAGGTCAACTGTATAAGACCTGGACTTATTCAAGGTAACCATGTCATGAAAATCATGCTAAACTGTTTAAGATCTTGTAGACAGTTTATATTTGTTTCTATATGAATGCATTTTGTAAATGGAAAAAAAACCCCAAACAAACCCCAACTTTCTGTTTCTTGGGACAAAAATGAAAGAATTTACAGTGAAAAACTGATATATCTAAGCATGACTTACAAGCAGATGCTGTGTACTTTTAGTAAAATTTTTATAAGTCTCAGTCAGTTGCTTGGTTGCTCTCAGGATGTGGTCATCTGTGTCACCCACTGTCTGTACTGCCTTACCTAGTTCAAAGCAGCATCAAATTATAAGAAATGAAAAATTCTATTTGATCACCAATGCTATTTTTTTTAATAGTTATTGGTTTCAGTTCTGCTTGTTGCTCTGTTCAGCTCTTAATGTGTGTTCTTGGATGTGCAGGAAGAGTTGGAGGCAAAAGATAAATTCCTCCCACCTGCTTACAAAATAAGAAGAAAACATCTCACTCAATATTTGTTTTTTGCACTTGGGATCCCAGCAGTGGTTGCTGCCAGCTGGGGGCAAAAATTATGATTTGCTGCTATTGGTGATCTTCTGCTAGGAGTGCAATGCATTTCTCAACCCAGCACTGCCCATCCAGTCTCCCTTGCAGCAGAACTTAAAATAAGGACTCTGAGAATCCTGATATGAACTGGCAGGTAAAGAAGCAATTTTCCATGGCATTTGTATTAACTAGAAGTGAATTAATCACATGCAACACTGTGCAACAGTGTCAAAGAAAGACTATTGGCTGAAAGCCTAATCAGAAAACAATTGACAACTGAGTAATAAAACAGAGTGGTTACTACTTTGATACTACTGTCATTGCTCGTGTTGTTGCACTGAGCGGTATTTTGACTCCAGAGGGTTGCTGGCTGGCTGAGTCATGCTGGGATTTGATGTGAGCATGATAACCCCATTGGGGATCTGTCAATCAAAGCAGAGCAAGGCCCAGGAGTTACAAAAGACATACAAGTTGGCCCTGCTCAAGGCCCAACAGTGTTTTTTACAGAGAGGTGAAATTGGGGAGATTGAAGAGTCCTGTTTGCCTTCTTATTTGACAAGACAAATAACTGGGTTGTGCTTGGAAGTGTCAAAAGAAAGCTCCATAGGGATTGTGGGTTCATTCTAGCTAGAAATGAAGGGGGGTTTTTTTAGAAAAGTGAAGGATGCAATCAAACTCACAGGTTGGGTTTGTTCCACTAAAATTGGGTTGCAATCTCTGCTTGCTTGAGGAACTTTATCGATGTGAGTAGTCCCATTGAGAGTATGAGTATTTATGTAGCTGAGAGACGCTAATGAAATGAACTCAAGTGAAAAAGGGATTGTTCACATGCCCAAGAATTGTATGATGAGGGCCCTAATCCAACCATTGTGGTTTGGGGATTTGAAAAATTACTTTTTTTTTGCTTTTGCATCTATGTCAGTTTTGCTAACTCTTCACACATTCCAGGCTCTCTCCTGAAATCCACCTTGTTTGCTCTGAATTTCTTCTTCCAGGACAGTCATAGCAATATACTGACCTAATTCTTCAGGTTGTGCAGCTGTGTACTCACTATTTTAAGAGATAAATGAATAACAGTCTCTCCATTCTCTGGTGTAAATTGACCAAAGCCCCTTCATGTCAATGAAGCAACATGAAATTGTGAAAACTGTAAGCCTGAGGCTAGACATTGGCTGCAAAATGAAAAGATAGCCATTGCATGCTACTTCTAAAATTGTTGTGAACATACATAATTTTCAGCTAGAAATGATAGTTAAAAAACCTTACAAAACTATGGCTGGGATGAAAGGACCTTGCTGGTAATATTCACTGGGGTATCACAATACAGATCATGCAATGCCCAAGGTCATCCCACTGTTCAAACTTATTTTTCTCAGAAGGGATGTTTTCTGCCTTTTCAGCTATTAATTTTTTATCAGGGTTATATTTTTGAAGGTGTCTGTACTCTTTCTGGCTGCTGGACAGCTGTATCACAAGGATTTCCCTCTGGTATAAAACACAGAGCTCTTCTGTATCAGTGTGGAATGCAGTAGCAAATCACTGTACAGTGGCCCATAAGGATACCAGCTACCCTTATAAACTTTTTATAACTTAGGAAAATAAACATGTGGTTTCAGGGCTCTGCATAGTCAGTACTAGCTGACTTGGAGCTTGCTTTACAAAACTAAGAAAGAAAATATTGGTAGAGCTAATAAATTTCTGAGGGAATCAGCGAATAGTATTCTGAAAGGTCTGAAACATTTGATGGTTTATGGATAACTCTGTATTTTATCTCCCGGAGCATCATCCAAGTTGAGCACTAAAGTGTAGTGTTCTCCATAATGAGTACTGTGATCTGGGAGCTCCTGTGGGACACCAGCCTCACGTCAAATTATCCATGGAAAGACCTGCTAATCCAGGGGATCTGATGTGCTCTCTGCAAGGCCAGCAGAGATGTCTTTCTTGCTTAGGAAGAAAATAACTGGTTCTAGCAACAGCAAGGAAGCAACCGGATCTATGCAGGTATCTGGTAATTATTTTTATTTTAAATATTTTTTCCTTAAAAAATCTGTTAATTTAAAATTATTATCTATTGAGGGTGATCAGAACTGAAAGGTACAGACTGGGACAGTAGATGTTTGCTACCTCTTTCCAGTAGGCTGTATTAGCTGCATTAGCTGCTACACTACAGCCCCTCTCTCTAGATACTGTAATTCCTCCCTGCAGGCGTGTACTTGTGGGGCATCTTTGACACATTGAAAGAAGAAAACAGGAACGTTTGAAGAACTCACACCCAGGTTGCATGCCAGCAATTCCACAAATTCTTAGAGTAAAAGAAGTAGAGAAAAATTAAACTGGTGTCCAAAGAAATGAAAAGGTAGGTAGCTCTAATTCCCCGTCATTTCCACGGACTGTGAAGAGCCGTGACCAGCACAGACACTTTCAGTGCTGTGTGCTAGGTGGTGGCTTCAAACCCTGTCCCCACATGTGGCAGAAGCTTCATTTGACAAATCTGTTATGTCTTATCAGTTCTGAGCTGCAACCTTGGCACATGAAAGGACCAGACGTATTGTGGTTTTGTGGAGGCTCTCCAAGTGATGCTTTCACTCCTTGTCTCTAGCAAATGGTGCTGAGTGTCCTGCTGTGACCTACCCTGTATCTTGGTGGGTAACCTTCTTGCAGATGGATGTATTTTGGTTTAGGGTCTGAAATTTCTCATTGTGTGAGTGCAAACTGCTGGCTTTTGGTGGAGCCACTCTGAACTCCTTCCATGCAAGCAGTGTTAGGGTCAGACCCCAAGTAAGATGCACTTTGGTATTGGTCATAGGAAGAATATTGCAGGTGTAGGTTATTTATTGACTTCTGCTTTCTGAATTCACAATGTAGGTTTTATGATCCTACCTCTAAACCTTCATTTTGGAGGCAGGACAAGGGGCAATGACCTCAAGTTTGAGCACAGAGAGTTCCGCAACAATGTGTGGAAGAGCTTCTTCACTGTGAGGGTGACAGAGCCCTGGGACAGGCTGCCCAGGGGGATGTGGAGTTTCCTTCTCTGGAGATAGTCAAGACCCATCTGAATGCCTACCTGTGTGACCTGTCTAGGGAACATGCTTTGGCAGGGGAGTGGGACTCATTGATCTCTGGAGGTCCCTTCCAACCCCTACAATTCTGTGAATATGTGAATTTTTCCTAGGAACTCCTGTTCAGTTTTTGATCCTGTTTTCACAGCCAAAATATAGTAACATATCTTGGACAAATTCTGAAACAAGAGATATGCCTCTCCTCTGCCCACCTGAAAGCTTGAGCTAAACAAAGGCATGACCCAATCCCTTGTATGCTCAAAGACAGACATCTAATACAGTCTACTCAGCTGTTCTGTGGCTCAGCTGACAAATCTTTCTTGCCCCAGAGACAAGAACAGCAATAGACTGGGAAAAAAAAATTCTTTATGGATGGGAAACTGAGGCAAGAAAGGATTAAGTGACTTGTCTGAAATCATACAGGAAGACTGTGGCAGATCCAGGAATAAATCAAAGAAGTCTGACTCCCAGTTTAGTGTCTTGCTCACAAAAGCTACCCTTTGTCACATCAGAGCATCCTTTGTCACCGCAAGCTGAGTAGCAAGGGTGGGGGCAGCAGAGCTAGAGGTCACAGTAGAAAGAACATCTGTTCACTCTGTTTAGGTACATTCACTTCCTGATGAGTCCATTACAGATATCAGCATTTCCACCTGAAGGTGAAAGGTTCTGCATTCCCACTGTCAGTCCCTTGGGTCTCTGCATATTTCTTTTGAGAAGCCCAAGTAGGAGAGTTGCAAGAAAAATAACATTCATTTAAAAAGTAATAATAATAGAGCTACAGTACAACAAGGAGGTGAAATTAAATTTGGATTTGTAGTCTGCAAACGGCTGTGTGAATGCTGAAACATTAACTCTGTTGTTTAACTCAGATAAAATTATTTTGGTGCCAGTAGAAAATACCTTTCTTCGGGAAGGTCTTCTGGGCTCTAATTTGGAAATTCCAAAAGACTCAAATGTATCCAGTTGTGCACTTGTAAAGAGGTGAGAGACCTGCCAATAAGTGATTTACAGTATGTTTTCCCATGTTTTACATTTTGGTAATTTCATGTTGCAACTCAATACCTAATAATGTAAAATCCAGCTCCTCCAACTAAGCCAGGAATGAACTCATGGAGGAGCGTCCCATAGGGAAGGGCATATACTACGTTACATGTCTGTGTGCCAGCACCGGAGATGCAAAAACAGCTCTGTGGAGATTTGTCCTGCAAGGTCAGCCTCCAGAATTGAAAGGGTTGGCTGAATTCACCTCTTGCTACTGACTGACTGCAATTCCCAAGACTTAGACATCACTGCAGAGTCTGCTGAGGTTGGGCTGCTGATCCCTGGACTCAGATGTGCCTTTAGATGAAACTACCCGTGAACTAAAATTCAGGAGAAGCTTGATGGAAATTTGGGAAAATGCCCTATTTGGAGAAGCTGGTCAGAATATTCTGGAGGGAGCAGATTCACATCTCAACCATGAGATGGGATATGCATTGGTGCTCAGAGTTGAATGTCCCCAGTATCATGGATCTGCATAGCAGCTTGTGCCTCGCTCCCAAACAGAAAATCATCTTTCAGGCACACCTTTTATTTTAACATGTGCAGACAAGGTGCAAAACGTAACATAAAAATATTTCAAGGGCTAGAGAAAATGTGCTGCAGTGAAAGACTTGTAAGAGCTTGGTCGGCTAGGCTTGTGAAAAGCAAGGTTGTGAGGTGGTTTGTTTATGACAGATAAGTATCCTCAGAGAGATGAAACAGCAGTACTGAAGATCTCATGGTCAAGTACTCAAGAATATAACAAAACTGGTTACAAAAGCTGTACCTTTACTCATATCCTTACAAGAAACAATGCCCACATTTTAATTATTGAAATGATGAATTATTAGGAACAACTATCAGTGCAATTGGGGAACTTTTCATCTCTTTGGTCCTTCTAATCAGAAGCATGTGCCATTCTGAAAAATATGGTCTTCTTGAGCACAAGGTATTGAAGTCCCAGAGAGATGAGTGGAGGGTCATCCTCAAGGGGCTGTGCCAAGTAAATTGTTTCTTTCGGGCTGTGATTGTACGTATTTATTGCTATTTCTGAAGCCTGAAAGACATAAACTAGGCTTTTTTTAATCAAAATGTGTGTGTGAAGGATGTAGTTTCTCCATTCTTCAAGCTCTCTGAAATCCTGAAGGTGGCAAAAACTCTGCTTTTCTGTTGCCCAACTTGCATGACTTTACGCAAAAGACTGAAGTCACTGGAACTGATGTCAGTATTGTGACATCCTATATGATATTAGCTAGAAATTTGGCAACAAATGGCAGGATGTTATATAGCTTAGTGGTGACTTCTTAACTACCACCCTGGTATTTCTGGCTCATCCTCACAGCAATCTTGCAGTTCCCCAGCCTTGTCACCTGGTGGTTTCTCATCCCATTAGGCAAGAACACACCTGACGTTATCAAAGGACTCAAACATAGGTGATGATAGAGGAGAGGTCGTTTTTGGGGTGCAGCAACAGTGTTATGGAAGTGGACTTTCTTTATCATGGCAGGGGTGGTGCTCAGTCTCCAGATCGCCCTACCTCTGGATCATTGATTGGGAGCTAAAATGCAGACAAGGCCTCTGTTCTCCTGAAGATTCACTGTGTGGCAAAGTAAAACAGGTCAGGTCACTGTGCTTTGCATCAGCATGTCCATCCCACTCCCTGCTAGAGCCAGTTCAACAGGGTAACTATGACAAAGTTGTTACTACTAATGGTCCCTTCCTCATGGCCACAGGCTCTGCTAACAGTTAAACAGTGTAGATGTTTAAACTTTTCAGGTTCTTGAGCTAAAAGTTTGCATTGCTTTATTTACTGGAACACACCTTGCCTGTTTGACTCTGTGAAATACACTGCCTTTCTCCCATTTTTCCTGTCTTTTCAGCTGGCTTGTCAAGCCCTCCGGAGGAAGGGTCTCCCACTCAGCAGGTATACACATGACAGTTAGCTGTGGTTTCAAGTGCATCCTGTGGCAGGTGCTAGGTGAGGGCATTTCTATCCCAGCAGCAGAACATGAGAAGGTGAATTAAGCGATACCACCTTGGACTCCAGGAGCTCTCAGTGGAGTTCAGTATCTGGGCAGAGCTTACTCAGCAAGGGAGTTTAAAATTGCTTTTTGGCTAAGAAAACAAATCCTTCAGCGTCAATCGGAAAATTGTATTTTTGATTTATTTTGTTTAGATAAGGGTTAAGACGACCAATTCAGAGCCCCTTTATGCTGTGATGTGGGTAGAAGTTTGTTCAGCCACTGAGATAGACCAGTTGCTCCCTTCCCCTCCCCTCACCGCTTCACCCCCCAACTTGCTCTCACCACATTTTTCTGAAACATATGGGCCTAATTCAGGTTGAAGACTAAAAAGTTTTCACAGCACCGGTTAAAAATTATGGCTTCTTATAATGAAATCTTTGTCAATGGAAACTTGAAATAGCTTCTTGGCTTGTGACTTATAGGGAGACCGATGATGGAAATCAATTAATCATCCCATTTCCCAAAATCTGAACAGGAGGGCACACTTGAATCAGAAAGAGGCTCTGGTTTATGAGCTACTTGGACAACTTCAAGACTTTCATTGAAATCCCCAGGAGCATGAGTGGGAATACGTTAAGACTGAATGTTTTTCTTTGGGAAGAAGAAGTACAATAGAGATCCTCTGTTTAGAAACATTTGTTGTGGGTTGTTTTGGGTTTGTTTGGGGTTTTTTAAGGAGGTTTTTGTTGCTCTAGAGGCAAGCACTTTGCAATCTTCAGCAATAGGGTCTCAATTTTTAATAAAGACCCACTGGTTAATTTTATTGAGGTCTGCTAATTTTTACCAGGAGGTACTCAGCCGGGACCTGTACATTGGCTTTACCTGTGCTAGGCCAGCTTGGTGGTGCATACCATCCCTGTGGCTGGAAGTCCTGGCAGGGTCCTGCAGCTGCTTGCTATGAAGCCAAAAAGAATGGTAAAAATCATGGGATCTCCCTCCTTCAGGAATGTGTGAGGTGTCATATGTCTGGGACCTTGGCAAGGCAAGGGGTGAATTTATGTGAGGTCCAGATCCAGACTGGAGTCCACCATTTCAATAGCCTGGGGCTACGATTATACTATTCCACATCTGCTTATTAAAAGAAACCATGCCATAATTAGAGCAATACATGTAATGGATTCTCTGGTTCAAAGGATGAACTAAAGTATTGAGGGGACAGGGGCACTGGTTTGGGTACAACCAAATTTGGAAGAGGAAGGTTCAGTCTGGGTCATCTTAAAATATTTTGCTTGACCTGAAATGACATGTTTTGCCTTTCCTGGAATTATTTAACCCCTTTTTTCTTTCTCTTTATATGTCAGAATTTAGAAAATTTGGTTTAAATAATTTTAAAAATTAATGTATATACACACCCTAAGACAACAAAACAAGAAGTCATATAATAGATACTCCCAAAGCTATTTTATTAGCAATCCATGCATATTTTATACTCTGTCTTGCAACAGGAAGGGATGTGAAGCAAACACACTATTCTCCTTCAGAATATAACAAATTTTGGAATTCAGTCCCCTCAAATTTTCTTTAAAGTGAACCAGCTGCCCTCAAGTCCCAGCTTATTTGACACAAGCAAGGAAAATGACTGGGGCAGTCAAAAGAAGGAAGGAACAAGGAACTGGAGGAGCACTGGAGCAAAGGAGTCTGAAGAAATCCCACCATTTGGCACAAGGATGATTCCCTTTGTCATCCTGCATGCTTCCTGCCAGTGGATTGACTTTAATGAATAATGGGAGATGAACGATAATTATGGTTTCTGCCTGGAGTGGGAACAGCTGACAAAGCGTTTAATGGAAGCTGACAGTTAAGTACCCAGCCACAGCAGTAAAGTGTCAGACAAAGCATATGAAAATAAACAGCCCAAATGAAAGCTATTTCTGAGCAGATTGCTGGCACACTTTCCCAACCCCAGGCAGGTTATCTGAGATGGTAATTGCTGCCAAAAAATTCCTCCTCCTCCTCCTTTTTTATTTTTTTTTTAATATACCTTATGAGACTTACCTCAAGGGACCATAGAGCATATTTATGGATATGCTTAACTTCAAAATAAGCAAAATCAATACCAGAAAAAGCAGAGCTGTTTTATAGAGCTTATATTAAGTTTGTTTGCATGTTTAAAGAAGTTGGTTTCTTAATAGCAGCTCATATATAGTATCTGATTATATATATATATGTGTGTATTTGTATATTTAAGAGGTAAAGACTGAGGTTAGCTAAAGGCCTGAAGGAAGCTACAGTGACCAGTTGATACTGCCTTTCTATTCTATAAGAGCCCTACCTAAAATGGTCTGGGGACATGATGAACTGCTCCAAAAGGGTCAGCGTGAACCATACAGCCAAGGTTCCCATCCCGTGTTTATGTACTAAAACCCTTGCCATCCTGAACTGTGCTCTGACGTCTTTTTTGCCCACAGCGCACGTTAGTTCTGCTTGTGTTGCTTTCAGTCTTGCAGAACAGTTAATCAAAGCTGATGCAGGTTATTGAATGTTGCCTCATGTTTAAAAATAGGTTCCTTGGGTTTGTGGCCAGGAGGGACTGCTCTGATCATCTCTTCTGACCTCCTGCATATAACACAAGAATGGGATAAGTACCCTTATATGAGGGTTAATGTACACAGTGCCTTCATTTATTAGCTTTCTACCTCATTTATTAGCTTAGCTGTGAAAGCAGGTGACCGAGAGTCAGCATTCTTGGTCCCATTCTTGGCCAAAATGGGCTGTAAACCGGTTATAATAATATTTCCCTATCTGTGAAGCTTAACTGATTCCTTCACAGAAAAGGCAACAAGCTTGTGGCGACTTAACAGTTACTGAAAAGAATAATCCTGTCACAGCCAAAGTAATAATCTAAATACCAAAACCAATCCCCTCCCCAAATCCAGGCTTAAACAAAGATTAAAAAAAAAATGCTTGAAATTCTGAAATCTTGGCTGCTTTAAACATAAAAGTTTTAAAACACTGGAATATGCATTTTCCATTTCCAAGCTCAACTTGACCCCACATCCTTCTGCTCCATTGGTGTGATTCATCTGTAGATACGAGGATTGCATAATTCATCACAGATCTTTACCCTAGATATAATTACAGTAACTCCTTTAGCCTGAGCAGCATGAAGCCTCCTCTAAGGTGAACACAAGCGGTACTTGTAGGTGGTGCTCCTCTGGTGTGGTTTGAAAGGTGGTAGCTATGTGTTTTGTGGTGACATCTGCAGTGGAAAAACCCAACAGAGCACTGCTGTGAAATATATAAGGAGACAGAGAAGCAAGTTGTGGCACTGCACTTCTGAGGGTAGGCACTTGTATTGGTTAGTGGCTGAAAGCAAGAGGTGGGAAGTGGTTTCCTAGCCATATATAAGCCACCTATATTTTTCCCATTTGCTTTGGAAATTAAAATGGCACATGAAATTGCAGTTCTCTGGTTCGCTGTAAAAATGTTGGGGACAAATGGTTCTCACCTATGGGCATTAGAGGGATATTAACTGTATTCCTATGTCTATAAACTGATTTGCCATTTTAATGCTCTAAAGTGTTTTATTACAATTTCTTTTGATAGGCTGGTCTTTGAAAGCTTAACTTTCTCTAAGCTATTTTTATGGGGATTTTCCTAGAGGAGAAGGGCTACTAAATCCAGCCCTGCTCATACCTCAGCCCCCTCAGCTCACTCTGTAGCCCCTCCACATACAACAAACCCCTGCAGGAATTAAAGCTAGTAAAGGTAAAGGCCTGAAAGGATACTAAGGTCATTTAAACCAAGTTTTGGAATATCTGAAACTGTTGAATTACACCCTGATCTCCTGTACTGAGCTAAATATATTGTGACTTTTTTAGTCAGGTCTTGCAGAAAGACATCCTTTTTTGGTTTAAAATAATTAAGAAATGGAGAATCCACCACTTTCTTTTGGTACTTTGTTCCAGCAGTTAATCACAAGCACTGTTAGAAATTTGTACCTTATTTTAATTGGAATTTACACGGCTTTCAGTTCTTGTTGTGCCTTTACCTTTTCAACTACAGAGCCTTTTAGTATCTGGTATTTCTTCACTCAGAGGTATTAATGTGCTACGATCATATCAGCTGTTTCAGTCTCCTTGTCACTGAGCTCAACAGCTTGGGCTCTTGGGGTGGAATTCACTCCAAGTGGATTGGCTTTTTGGCATCTAACACTGAAGGCATCTCTGTGTTTGTCTTGGAATTTCTTCAAAACTTCATTCACACGTGCTCAGAAGTGCCTGTTCTGGCATGTGGCACCACGCCAGGTTTAAGCAGTGGGATTTCTGTCCTCTGCTGGAGAAGTCCAAACCAGTTAAATACAAAATTGATGCCCACCATTGGCATAGGAGTTTAAGGGGCAAAACACAAACCTTGAAAGTGGAAGAGCTGGATGCCCAACTTGAGGAGACTAAACCTGATTGCCCATGTCCTGGGAATACCTGTAAGCAGGAGGCTTTGGAGAAGCTCAGGTATAAATACTCTTCTTTTGAATAAGTAATGAGGAGATCATAGTGTGACAGAGAGCAAGAAGAGTTAAACATACATACTGACACTTCCCAAGCTACTCTTCCATAATGCAACAATTTATGGCTGAATAAGATGCTGTTATTTGTATTACTTTTATAAGAGAGTCAGTAATAGTGTTTCTCTACTAATAATTACAAAAAATTCAATTTACTTTTTGAATACTAAGAATTCAGCTCCCATCTGAGCTGTCTAATGAGGTTAATTTCTAATCTTATTTCTGAATGGTAATGCCCAACTCCAAGCACATAATTTTATATGTGAAGTTAGAGTATTTTCCCCATTATGCATCATTGCCTTCACCTGTGTTCAGTTTCATCTGCCAGTTTCCAAGTCTCTCAACTTAGTTAACTCTTACAGTTCTTCCCAGACAAACTTGTCTGTTCTGAAATACCATGTCATCTGTGAATGTGACCACCCAACAATTTCCTTTTCAAGATCATTTATGAATCTGTTGCCATCACAAATCTTTATGGTACTCTCTGGCTACCCTCCTTCCAGTGAAAATTCCCTGAAAATGGCCCTCCTGCTCTCAATGAGAGTTTTTCATGCCCTGCTGTTGCTTGCCCAGAGCAGAACTGAGTAGTTGTGCGTTACAGTTCCTCCTGGGTGTCTATGTTGAAAGTGGAAAAGCTTGGCACTTAGCTTAAGCAGAGCAAAGTGTTTAAATTCCTGATGCTGCTGGTAGACCAAGGCATAAAAGGCAACCAGACTGGATAATTCCTCGCAGCTGCTCAGTGGCATGTAGATGTACCCATCCCAGACGCATTTGAAATTGTCATTCTGACAGAGTTCACCATCACTCCCTGCCCAGGAGCAAAACACCTGCAGTTCCTCTAGGCAGTATCTTAATGTATCCTTTACCTAGGGCAGGAGGCAATCCCCATTTACAAACATGGTCTGCATTCTTTGTTCCCAAATCTGTGCTTTCACATTCGGCTCATTTTTGAGCATGTTCCCTGAACTGGCCTGATTTATCAAGCGAGTCATTGGTCATACTCCTGTTCTACTCTTACTTATCCATGCACTGATCCTTAAACAAATTTTCTTAGCAGTGATGCTAAATTTATCCCCAGAGCTCACTGACAGAAATGCTGAAGTGTACCAAACCTTGGAGCCATCCCTACAGAGCCTCAGGCAGTCCCCCCACACAGAGTGGGGCTCCCTGTTAATGACCCCTTTCTAGTGCTGTCAGCCAGCTGGTCTCTAAGTTGCTCTCTTTATGCTCTACTGATATTGCATTGTGCTAATCTTAAATCAAGATTTCAATCCTGTGCCCTCAGGAACACACATGTTCTAGTTCTGCTCTGGCATTGATTTATTTCTGCCTTCTCCCAGTTCTCCTCCCTGCCTCTGTTGCCTTAAAGGTCTTGCAGTTTTTACCCAAAGTCAATATTCTTCTGTCCTTTCCAACAGTGATGACATACACATTGATGAAGCTGGACCTTATTTACACTTTCACTCCTTTAAAATGTGTGAGCTTTGACATTAACGCCTGCAGTAAGGCTGGTTCATACTACCAGAAAAGCGAAAAGAGGCTGTAGTACAAATGCAGATCAGGTCTTAGAGCTTTTTTGCCTCAGGTTGTGTTACAGTCAAGTGAGTCAGAGACGTGGGAACTGCTAGCATTTTTCACCAGGGAGCATTGCTAGTGACCTGCAGAAGAAGCCAGAAAACTGTTATTACTTGAAATGTAAAATTAAAGAAAAAAAATTGCTCTCTTTCTCATTTCCCTGAACTGGACCACATGCTTCCCTGGAGGAAAATCATTGGTGAAATATGTTGACTGCAAAAATTTCTGCTAATATGAATATTCCTCTCTTGCTCTGAGCTGCTGGATGCAGGCAGAAGCCTGTCCCATCTGTTCTGGAGTGACCTGTGCAAGCTGCAAGCATGACCCTGCTGTAGATGATGGATGGCCTAGCACACTGCCCTTATATCTGTAGGAATGCACTGGTAGGACAGGTTGCACCAGAGATTAGAAAATTGTTCCCAAGATCACGTGGTCAGCCTGGTGCTACCAGTAGGGTCATGTTGATTGGGACCCTCCAGTAGCACCAATTCCACTGATGGGATGAGACCGTAAAGCTAACAGCCTAGCTGGGAACTTTGGGAGCTCCCATTGATCTTGGGCGCGTCATCACCTGATGCACCTTCTCATTACCAGAATCCTGTCAGATCCACTTGAGGAAGATTTCTTCTTCAAGTGCCAAAGATGATTTCACAAGTGTTAACTTTGGTCTTGGTATTCATCCCTGAAGGTTTTAAAGCATCCCTGAGAGAGCACCCCTTTCAATTTTCTCTCATTCCTTATTGCATAAAGTGCTCTGATATTTTTCCCCTTCTCCTTCTCTCTCTCACCATCTGTTAAAGATTTTTAGGAATGTACATTTTCTGCAGCATTTTTGATTCTAGATTTTAACATAGTCCTGATGCATTTACCATAAATCCAATGGCCAATCCAGCACAAAAGTTGTTGGAAGCAAGAACTCATTGGGAACAAGTTTTACATATGTGTACAGTCTTCCTTTTCTGGGTGCAAGAGCTATACATTTAACTGGATGAAAATTTCTCTTTAACCAGTGTCAGCAAAAATTTTTGATTGAAGATATTTTTACACTAACAAACCCTCAGTGTCTATCACATCCAGCATAAAGGAGAATTGTGGCAAGGAACAGAATGGAAGAAATGTGCTAATTTGAAAAATCTGGAGATTTTTATCTATAGTGGAAAAAAATATTTCTATGAAGGCTATTGGAAAAATAGTGAACATTTTTGTGAACATTTTTGTTTATATGAAAGTCTTTTTCTGCTTTCCACTAGTTCCATCATCTGGCAAATATTTTTCCCCATTCACAGTTTTCTTTTTAAATCTCACAGTTCCCTTTTACACAGCTCTATCCTCTGGCTGTGAAATCTTATTCTATTCTTTACCTGATCTTCATTTCATAAAACTTTCTGCTTTCTCAAGAAAATATTCCGCTTTGAGGGAGAGCGTGAAGGTTCCTCAGCTGCCTTGCACTGCTCAGGCAGTCTGCTCTGTAACAACATCCAGCAGACACAAAATTCTGTCACTTTATTTGCTGCATCCTGTGGAATGATTGGTGCATATTGTGGTTCCAGAACAGAAGGGTGGCTGGACTCGATGATCTCTTGAGGTCCTTTCCAACCTATACGATTATGTGATTCTGTGATTCTGTGAAATACTAACACACAAAGTAAGCAAAGATGTCATGAATTTTATCATCTGAAATCCCAAACCTTGTGCATCCCACTGCAGGATCTACAGTTATGGTGGAGCTGGCTAAATCGCATGTCACAGGAACGTGTCCTGCTGAGGCTGCTGCGGGAAGGCATCAGAGTTAGGATTCTTAATACCTCCTGTTTTTTCTGGTGTCTCTTCCCAGTTTTGGTCCAGAGCTCTGTCCAGGGAGCGCTGTTGTCCTGGTAATCCAGATCACAAGAAATGAGGCAGAATTGGCCAGTGGAAGAGTACATTCACTTCACTTCTTTCTATGCAGGATTTCCAGTTCTTTTGTACTCTTCCAAGGAAGTCTGCCTGGAAGGCACATATAAGTCAAGACAAAGAGGAATAAACAGAGATTTCTACTAAGAGATCATGAGGTTTTCTGTTTTGTTCTCTGTTCTTGTAATAATCCCTTGTGTTTTATCAGCCTTTTTCATGACTGTTCAGCACTGCATTAATGTTTTCAGAGAACTATCCACACAACCCAGTATCTTTGTCATAGCTAATTAAGCGTATTGTAACATATGGACAATTAGGGTTATTTTTATCCCATATTCATTACTTAGCATCTATCAACACTGAATTTCTTTCAGTGCCGTGAGATCTCATCAACAATAAGTATCACTCAATGTCATGAGATTCTAATGAGATCCTATAAACTGTAAAACCCGTTATTTCATGAGTCACTGCTTCCCAGACTTCATGACTGTGTGGAACAACACTCATCTGCATGGAACTTCATGTGACTTCCCTCTATTTCAGAAATTAACTCTTAATTCTTTATGATTTTAGCCAGTTATTAAGTGGGTGAGATGACATCTCAGTTTCTTTTAAAGCCTTTTGTAATTTAAGTATTTTGCATTAACCAGTCTTTTTTCCTTCAAAAAGCTCTACCAGATATGTGAAGTATGACCATCTTCTGTGTATCTAGGTTCAGCCTCATGACTGGGTAATTAAGAGAACAAAATTATTAGAAAGAAGTGTTACATTTCTCAACATACCTCTCTAAGTCATGAGTTTGGAATCAGTGCAAACACCTCCTTTCCAAGTTGGTTTGGGCATCACAGCCATGCCACACCACAGCCTAAACCTGTTAGAAGTCAAGATGTGACAGCTTGAAGTAAAAAAAAAGGTTTTTAAAAAGTATAAGTCTTCTAAAAATGAAGGCTTGTCACAAAAATCAGCAGTATCTCAATACAAAAGCATGATTTTTCAGCAAAATATTCAGCACACTGTGCAAAGAAAGAATAAATAAAAGAAAAGGTGGGTCTTGGGTGTTATGCAGAAAGATCCTCAAGCAGCTGTCAGGCTGTATCCTGGCTAGACTCCCCTGTTGTAAAGTAGCCTCTTGTTAGCACAGGACTAAGAGTAATTGCACAGGCAAACCCAAGGCATTGGAGCAGCCACGCATAAATTATTTCCTTTAATATGTCACTGGAATTCCTAAAGGAAAGCTGTTGGTTTTTTTCATAATTTTATTTCATTTTGTTACTCATTTATTTCTAGGAACTCTGGTTGCGCAACAGAGTGGTGTGGAGTGGAGAGGGACTCTCATACTCTGCTCAGGCTAATCCAAGCGCAATGCTCTTCCTCTTTTCAGTAATACTAGAGGAGTTTCTATTCTCTTTTGTGCAGTCAGTGAATTCTCCGTGGGGCTCTCCATCTATCTGGCAGGTCACATTACAGCTCTGCTCTTGTAACTGATCTGTCCATTGGTTTCTACAGGAGAAGTGTTATTGATGAATTACTGCACATGGCGCTGAGAGTTATGTTGCAGAGTTGTTACTTTCCAGCTAGGGAGCTTTCCTGGGAACTTTCCATGATGTGCTGGATGGCTAAAGAGTTTCAGACAGTATGTAGCATACAGCTGCCATAATTCATTATGACCAATAAACAGAGAGAGCAAAATGGATAGAAAACTTGAAGATCAAAGATGTCAGCAGGACATGCATATCTGTGATTAGTGATGAATTTTACTACATTAGAGAAAGCCGTCTCACTTCAAAAGATTCAAGACCTCCTTGGCAAGGCACAGGAATCAGCCCCCAAAGTCAGCATATTATGACAATTGCAGTTTCCCTCAATGTGAGACAGCATCGGTTGTGCTGCCAAGTGCCAGCTAAACAGATTTATTTTCCTTGAGACCACTTTTTCTTTCCATGGAAGCTTTCTCTGTCCTTTCCTGTGAGGTATAGTTATAAGCAGGATTGGTAGCATTGCCCCAGAGTAGGTCCATATTACAGCTGGACAGCAAATAATTTTGCTGTTGTGTTACAATATTTGACACACTGTAGTACAGCCTGCTAGCACACAAACACCCAAGACTTAAAAAAAAGACCAACAAAAACCCCCAAACTTGAGAAACTAAAACTCATATTTTAAAATTGAATTTGCACCAAATGAAATGTTTGATGTCATTATGAAACTTTAAATTTCAGCAATTTTCAATGATTTTCTTTATTTTACGGAGTCTAACTTTTCTCAAAACTATAATCTTAATTTTTCTTTTATGTTACAATGTGTCATTTCAGTAACTTCTTTTTCAACATAGAATGAATCAGGAGATTAACTGAAACCAATACTTTTCTGAAGTGTTTTGGTTACTAGGAAATGTGCTTTTGCTATGGAAAATGGTTTAAAAATTTCCAACTAACTGTAGCGTTTACACTGAAATGATTCACAGAAATATCCTCTGTGTGGAGTCTTAAAGCAGACACCGTCAACAGGAGTTCAACATTGCAAATAAGGGCTGGATGATAGAATGAAGGTAAAGTGTCCTGTGCCATCCTTACTCAATCTATTCATACAAAGGTTTGTGAAAAACAGGGATATTGGAAAAGAGGGTCACCAGCCTTTCAGAAGATGACAGAAACAAGAAAACATGACTGGATCCATTTTTTGGGCTACCACTTGTCTCCTGTCCTCTGGAGGTAACACGTGGAGAGTGATTAGGACAGGGGCCTGTTTATCAAAATAGGAAATGGGGAAGGTTTCCCACTCTACAGAAATGGCTCAGGATGCATGTTACCTCAAGTTGGACTAATAAACCTTGTCTCTGGTTCCCGGCTTCCATAAACTGCAAGGGTGAATGTTCAATTTTTTGAGCTTGGATACAGTCAGTTTAGAGAGCAATCATCCATCGATGTTCTGTAATTCAGTTATGAACTGGTCGCCAAACTCTCCTCACATTAAGACCTGAATTTCTATTTATTTGTATTACAAAGCCAATTTCTTCTCTTGCCATCTTGCCTTTGCCTCATACTGTAAACATCCAAGAAGCCTGAAGGTACTGGGAAACAGGGGTTGATCCAATATCTTCTTTATTTAAGACAGGAAGCGTGTAAGCGGATGATCTATTAATACAACATTTATTAATACTCTTCTCACACACAGGAACCAAAAATCACAAGGCTTGCTTTGAAGCTGGGGCTCTCTTACATGCACTGAAAGGCGTTTCCAGCAAAGCACAGGTGCATGCCATATGAGCAGAAGAAACCCTGGGACTGCAAGCAAGCAATTTGATGACTGCTGTGTGCTCAGTGCCCAAAGTAGATTCATGTCAAGGTGACACTTCCCTGGCTCAGCTCTCCCCTTGTCTCTTACTGAAGAGACCTAGATATTTTACTCTTTCAGGCTCCTTTTCTTAGTTTTTAGTGCCTGATAGATGTTACTCCTAAATACATTTGCAGGTGATTACTGTGGGGACTTAGTAGGCTTCTTATTCACACCTTTCTGTCCAGCCCCTCTTGACTTGCATAATTCATTAAGCCAGAGGAAACATGGGATCTCAGAAAGCATGTTGAGGCCCGGACCAGTGCCCAAGGGGCTTTTCAATGGTTTAATTTAATGTTCATGTTGGGACACACTTGTGTAGATGTAAAGCATTTTGATTCCGCTCCCATTCTTTCCCCTGTTAATAGGCAGTTGTGCCACTGATACATTTCTTAAGAGGACCATTAATGTGAAGTATGAGTGTTGTTGCCTGTTGACATGCTGACTAACAAGGATGAGACTCCAGACTTAGGCTCCCAGAAGAGATGGTTAAGTTTTTGTGGCTTTCAAGCATTACAAATTTTGCTTTCTAGCACCAGTGAGAGCCCCTGCCTGCAAACAGCCATGCCCCAACTGTCCCTTTACAGTAGTGGGGACACAAGTAGAGGAAAATACAGGTGTGAAAGCAGCCTTGAAGCCTTTAACAATGTCAAGCTCTAACCAGTTCCTCCATGCCTCTTCAAAGTAGATACATAGAGTCAAGATAAGAATGAAAGAGCAAAGATTTCTGGCTAAATTACATGGGTCCAGTGACACTGCTTCAAGGTATGAAATCAAACTTTTAGTGAATGTCTACACTACTGAACTGCATGTTGCAAAAGAGTATTCCCACATGCCTTCATTTGCTCTTTATCCTCAGACCAGTGCCTTGCACGCTTTTGGCCTCGGCTCACTAGCATCCCTCCAAACAGTTTCCAGGCACAGTTAGGCAACTGGCACGGCCAGGGACCATTCCCAATTGGCAGCTTGGATATAGCCGCTCTGTTTTGGAAAGCGGAAGAGTTTAATGAATGGATGCAGAAATTTCTGTGCCAGTTGGCCTCCAGGCTAGAGAGCGGTCCTGGACATGTTTAATTTTCTAAAATAGACATAGCCTCCGATCTCCTTCTTATCTCTGCCACTGACTCCCTGGGTAGTGAGAGCTTGGCTGTTTACCTATAAAAATGACTTTGTAAAAATGGAGTGTGCATGAAAGAATGGTTTCAAAGGCTATTTATTATGAATATGGTTCTTTTTAAATTAACAAGTCATTCACAAACTGATCTTGGCTTCCTTGGGCTGAGTTAGCATTCAGAGATGTTCACTGATCATTTACAGTGAGAAACTTTCAGCCTCCAGTCTGTTCGCAAATGGTTTGTTTTCTTTGCTTCCTTTATGCACTGGAGGACTGGCCAGCTGAGAGATCTGCTTTTGTTTTCCCTCTCCTTGATTTGATGATTGAAGCTTTTCAAACAGAACTACAACACACAGCAAATATCCACGATGAATTTCTAGATAAATAAACACTTGAGCCGAGGTTATTTTGGAAGAACAACAGTCTCAGCACCTCCAAATGGCAAATAATAGAGTGAACTGAGCCCAGACATTTTTTTATGAAGTTGGATAGACTTCTGCTATCCCTCCTGTTAACCTGTGCTGCTCTGTTTTATGGCTTTGGTCAGTCTTTCTGAAGCACTATGTGAAAGACACAATTTGGGTTCATTAAGAGTCAGTCTAGGTCCCCATTGAGAAAAAAGACAGCTTTCCTATTGCCAGGTTACCCAGAAGTAGGGTAAGGATTGCTCCTGGTCTGGGTGCTCATGGGCTGTGGGCTCAGGTCAGCTGCTTGCAGGGAGGTCCATGCGAAGTGATCACTCAGCTTTTCCCAGACAGAGATGGCTTTGGAGATGTGCTGGAAGCAGTCTTGCATCGGCCTAAGCATAGCTCTTGGCTCCATCGTTTGCTCATCTGTGGCTTTCCCTTCATCGACTCGTTTCCTTAGATGAGTTCCTCTGCCTGCT
Organism: Zapornia atra; assembly: GCA_013400835.1. Taxonomy (NCBI): domain Eukaryota; kingdom Metazoa; phylum Chordata; class Aves; order Gruiformes; family Rallidae; genus Zapornia; species Zapornia atra. The sequence continues at coordinate 243,643 of VZTU01026612.1, forward strand.
TATTTGTGTTAGGAAAATTATCATTCTTGTATTTTGGTCTGTGTCACTTCCTCTGGGCCTGTTTTGTTATTGCACAGAGGGATGTCTCTAATGAAGTGGACGGAAGGAGGAGGATTCAGGGCTTATTTTTATCCTATACATAGGAAGTTGGCCAGAACAGAGAAAAACAGAGCAGAAAGTCCTTAGAGCATTTCCACCCCTCAGGCCTAGAGACAGCAATCCCCACAGACCTTGCTCAAATGTTCCACCGCTGCCTGGCGATGCTGCCGAGAACTTTCTCCAGAGTTTTTCTTGTTTGTTTTCAAAAGGAAAAGTGTGCATTGCTTCCTACCACAGGGATGGGGCTCACTGCCCTGCCACTGCTGTGATCCAAGTTTCTTTTATTAATGAATTAAACGTCAGACCACCAGGCTAACTAAAAGAAAAAGAAATGTCTATACATGTATTGGTAGTGTGACAGCACCTAGAGGCCCTGATGAAGCCAGCAGTTATGTCACACATTTCTAAAGACAAATGAAAGGTGGTCTGAGGAGTCTCAAACTCAAACTGAACAGATGGACTCACAGGGTAACAATACAGGGCAGAAATGCAGAAAAATGTAATGATTATTCTGCTGTCATGGAGAAGAGAAAGGAATAGGATGAAGCCAGATCTTGTGTTTTTTGTTTCAATGAAGAGCTCATTAAACCATGCTGTTGCCCTAAAAATTTTGGGGAAAGAGAGGCATGTTTACCTTGCATTCATATTTTCTTTTTCCCAATAAATTGCCGGTCCAGAAGGACTTTTTGTGTGCACCCACCACCACCCCTTCTTCTGGTGTGATGGTGTCTGAGGGAAGGAACAATTGACCAGGCAGCCAGGGCTCTCCCACGCAGCTTCTCCAGCACAGAGCAGCATCACCACTGAGCATCTCCCTCCTCTACCCCTGGTCCTGTAACACAGCTGGGCTTCAAAAGAGGATACTCATGTACTTCAAAGAGAAACCAGGAGTTGCAGTACAATTACTCCCACTCATAAGGCAAGGGGAAATCCTCTTCTAACAGAGGATCATCCTGTTAAAATGAGGATGTCTGGCGATTTATGGCTTGATGCTTTAAACATCCTCCCCCTAGCAAATAAGCACAGCAAACAGCAAAGCTGGAGGCAGATATAAGAGAGATGACATTGGCAGCATTTGAAATGTAGTGGGAGATATGGGAAAACCCTTTCTTGCTGTCCTCATTAGTAAGACTTAATAGTTATAATCTTATGAAACAAACGTTGCCATGGAGGAGGGATGTCCAGGCTGGAAATAAAAGCCTTAATAAATAGAAATTTTAAGACCAAAAAGCACCATTGGGTAATTATGTCTGACTTCCTGTATAATTGATATCAGAGGCAGGCCTTTTCAACTACAAAAAAAGATGGATTTAATGGAAAGGGTTACTCAAGTGAAATTTTTTGTTTATAAATTTAACAAAAAACTTTGAGGGGTTTATTTTACAAAATATAATTTACCTACACTTGATTGGCTTCCATTTCAATTTCTACTCTGCCTTCTAAACCCAAAAGACTGCACGTTCTGTAAGAGTTAGACTTCCTTTTTTTTTCTTTTTTTTTTTCTGTTATTGACTCCAACTTTTAAAATAATTTTCTCAACCATTCAAAACTGCAAAAATTAGAATCTCTGCCATCAGCTTTGTCATTGTCTGTGACATTTTTGTAGGTATCCCAGCTCATTTAATTTGTGTCAGCCTTGGCCTTGGTCTTGAGAGTGGTGGCACCTCCTAATGTCAAGAATATCTTGTCATCTTTTGATGATTTTTTCCTCCCTCCCTCCAGTTGCAGGCAGTGACACTGGATGGAATAGGCAGAAGCAGTCTATTAGCACATGGCTGCATGGCTGGTGCCAACATAATAATTTTGGGTTTTTTGACAATGGGATGACCTACATGGCACCAGGCTTACAGGCATCACATGGAAGCCACCCTTCTCATAGAGGAAAGAGAGTCTTTGCCCAGGAGCTCACAGGACCCATAGACAGGGCTTTAAACTAGATGTGAAAGGGGAAAAGGAATATGCCAGGTTTGTCTATGGCATAGTGTGGGAGGACACACAGCGGGTGACGGGAACGGATACAGGTATAGGCCCTCCACCTGTTCCCTCGAGGTATGCTGGGAATGCTGCACTACCGTTAATGTCCTGTAGAGGTGAGCTAGGGGATCTTGTAGTGGTAGAGGCCAGCAAGGAAAATTCTGTGAAAAATCTTACAGGAAATAAGGGGTGCCCCACTAAGAAGGGGCAGACAGACAACAGCCCAGATCAAGTGCTGCTACATGAAGATATGCTGCTTAAGTAACAAACAGGTGAAGTTAGAAGCTACTGTGCTACTAGGAAGCTATGAATCCCACAACTGGAGTGTATATATGAATGGCTATAGGCTGCTCAGAAGAGCAGTCCCAGAAGGAGGGGTGTCAGCATTGTCCTCTGCATCAGGAAAGAGATAGGGTGTGAAGAGCTGTCCCTGAGGAATAGCCACAAGCAAGCCAAGAGTCTATGGTTGAAAATAAGAGACCGAGGCAACAAAGCGTACATAGTGGTTGGCATCAACTACAGGCCACCTGATCAAGGAGAGCCCTTAGATGAAGCCTTCTTCCTCCAGCTACAGGAAACTTCATGTTCATGAGCTCTTGTCCTACTGAGGGACTTCAATGATCCTGATATCTGTTGGAAAAGTAGCACAGCAAGCTGTAGGCAATCCAGGAGACTCCTAGAAAGCATCAAAGATAACTTCTTAACCCAGGTGATAGACACCCCTTCTCACAGCCAACAGTCCAGATGAAGTGTATTGCAGTGTGGGTCAACCCTGGGAGGAGAGTCAAAAGCAGAACAGTTGAACAGTTGTATTATTATTATTGTTGTTGTTATTATTATTATTATTACTATTATTAAGGCTGAGAGAGTTGGGCTTGTTCAGCTTGGAGAAGAGAAGACTCCAGGGGTACCTTATAGCAGCCTTCCTGTACCTGAAAGAAGCCAATAAGAAAGTGGGGGAAGAACTGCTCATGAGGGCATGGAGCAGTAGGACAAAGAGTAATGGTTTTAAACTCAAAAAGGGCAGATTTAGATTGGATCTTAGGAAAGAATTCTTCAATATGAGGGTGGTAGGTCACTGGAACAGGTTGCCCAGACACATAGTGGAGGTCTCATCCTTGGAGATGTTCAAGGTCAGGCTTGATGGGGCTCCAAGTGACCTGATCTAGTGAAGATGTCCCTGCTTACTGCAAGGGCTTTGGACTAGGTGATTTCTAAATGTCCCTTCCAACCTTACACATTCTATGATTCTAAATTGCTACCATACTGACTTCTCCACATGAAGCAACTCATCCAAACGTGACATAGTCTATGTCCAGATTAGATTACTCCATACCCAGTCATATTCTAGGTGTTTTGAAGAAAGTATCATAGCCTGTGAAAGCTCAAGCTCACACCGAATGGCTTTTGAATACAGAGAAATTCATGGGTTTAATGCAGACCAAGTCCATCAATCTCAGAGGATTTTATACCAACTTCATTGAGAACTGGATTTGCACTGGGACGTTTAGCACAGGCCATTAACAGGACAGATCTCTTGATGCTAAAGGGAGAGTGACTGTGAATCATAAAGCCACATCCTTACTGGCAGCTATAAATTTGGATTAACCTTCTTCCCCAGTGCTCTGGATTCTTGCATGCTGTCTCCTCAGGCTGTTTCCCTCTCACTTGTGAAATATATTACAGTAGCCAAATTACCAGGGGATGAATGACCTCAATAAATTCACTCTTTCTGCTCTAAGAGAAGATACCATATTGTGGAGAACAGAGTGAGAATATATTTTTCTCCCAAACTTGCAGTTATTCCCATTGTGTGTCAATTTTATTAGCAGGTGATTTCTTTTCCTCCCTTGGTTGGCCCCAATTTGAATTTTTCCATTCTGCTTGCCTCTGTAAATGCCTTTGCCAATTACTATATTTTACTTCATATCAATGAAATCTGTATGGGTGAAGTGAATAAAAAAGGGCAAGTCCTCAGCTGGTATCTATCTGCCTTGCTAAGCACATTTCAAGAGGGCAGTCTGCTGCTCTGCCCAGCTCAGGGTCCATGCAGCAGTGCTGTGGGCACTGAACATAATTCTACCATAACTTCTGTAGACTTGCTAAAGTCATAGAATTATAGAATCGTTAAGGTTGGAAAAGACCTAGTACGCATGGGAGAAATTGTCCCCAAATTTCTTAGAGAAATGACTGAATTTCTTTGTTTCTTCTTTTGTGTGGCATGTACTTATAGAGGTACCCCCCCAATCTGACAAAATTAAATATTTATTTCTGGGGCATGGAGCAAAAGTTTTGTACAGATACTAAATCAGATCATCTTCATCTGAAATTCAGCAAAAGCACTGTCCCTGCTCTTCATTTTCCCAGTAACTTGAATCAGCGTTCTAAGCAAACAGCCTCGGGGCAATGGCATCTGAGAGTCTCCCAACAGCAGCAAAAGAAGTTCAAACGTCACTGGGCAAAATGTCCTAAGCTCCCTGGGGAAAGTCTCAGAATGGCAGTAGAGGCAGAAAACAGCTGAGAAAATCCCTACCCCAAATCCCTAGGCATTGTGTTTCTTACAAAACCTTGTCAATATTGATGTAGTTTCTCTTCCAACTGAGAACAAACAGAAGAGACTAAAGCTTTGTTTCAGCATCCATCCAGACAGCTTCAACCTTTCTGAGGCAACTAATGCACTGACTGAGTGCTGGCTGAGAACACAGGAGGTGTGATTTCCAAGAAAGACAAATTTAAATATATATATATATATATATAAACCAAGCTAAATTAATTAATCTAATAATCAGCTCCTACACACTCTAAAAAACCCAAACAAACAGACAAAAAAACCCCAACAAAAAACCTCTGAGCTTTACTTATACTTACTATCTGTAAGAAGTCAGTATTGCTCTGTTTCTATGCCAGGTAAATCACCGCTATGTGGTGAACTGACTCTTGTCTCACTCACTTATAACCAAGAAAAATGTGGGCATCCAGTCTGAACTACTCATGGAGTCATCCCCTGGAGCAGCTGGAGTAAGACTGACACTTCTTGGTGACAGATCATCTCACACCATGACACCTCAAGTGGTCCAAATGCTGAAATGCCACAATGGCAGGACCATAGGACCTGGAAACTTTCAAGGTCAGGCTTGATGGGGATATAAGCCATCTAGTTGAAGATGTCCCTGCTCTTTGCAGGTGGGTTGGACTAGATGACTTCTAAAGGTCCCTTCCAACCCAAACTTTTCTATGACCCTGGACATCCTAGAGCTATGGGTGGCTTGAGAGGTCTTTACACTAGAGCAAGATACTCAGTCTTGCAACTGCAGTTGCCCATGGTTATTCTACTTACTGGTAGACTTCTAGTTACTCTTAAACAATTGTCACTTCCCATCTGGTATTCTCAGTATTATCAATATCAGTTTCTTCTCTCTCATCAGATGTAAGGAAAGCTACTCTTGCCAACACCTACAGCAGCCTCCAGCTTCATTCCTTCTCCCTTTGCCTCATCGACCTTGTCTATATCTGAATCATAGGCACAAAGGAAAGGATGATTTCAAAAATTCTGTTTGAAAAAGCCAAAGAAAACCTGGGAATACAAACACTGGTGTCCTGTCTGTGTTGGTGTGAAAAAGGAAAGAAAAGGTCGCTGATGTGGGGGTCCCCTAAGAGTTGTTTCACCTTGCCTTGTCGCTGTTAAAAGACAGTAGTGTTTTTGCTTTATCTTCTCTTTTATGACATCTGAAGGTTGGGAGAAAACAGGATACAACAGTAATAGAAAGCTAAAGCAATTGCTTTAAAGCCAAATCCTTTCATAATGCCCTTAAAATCTCAGTGAATGCAAAGCTTGCAGGAAAGGGTGGTATCTTCTATTAGCTGATTTCAGCTGATAAAGTTCCAGGGAAGGAGAAAAAGAGCTTTGGGGCACATGAGCACTTCTTCCAATCTCTGTAGACTTTGAAATGTCATTGTTTCCTGATTTACCTCATGAAACATAAACTTTAGGGAACATGGTACATTAACGACAAGGTGTGCAAATGTGTCTTTTCAGCTCAGAAACAGGGTTGCTTCTGTTCCAGACAGAGCTACCTCTTTGGACCTAAGATGACAAATAATTCAAGTTTAAACATATGTAGTTGTTTGTAGGCCCCAAGACACTTTATGGCAAATTCGTTCCAGCTACTTTTCTCAATGTCCCCATACAAATAAGACCTAAGTATCAAGGCCAGGAACAAGAGAGGAGACAGTTACGTACAGTCTGAGGATATGAAGCCACAGTGACTTTTATATATACATAGACACGTGTATGTATGTATGTATATATATATAAATTAGGAGCCCTGAAACTTAAATCCATGTGCAGGAAAGTCTGCAAACAGGCAGAAAGCTGAAGGCATTTTGGAAGGAAAAGATACTGCTGCCTGCCAGTGTGAATGCAAACACCATGTAGGGTTAATATCTCGTGCTTTGGGGGTTTGAGATTTTCAGCTGGGTAGTTTTCATCTAAATAGAAGTCAGGTGTTTCTCAAAAGGCTTTTTCTTTCAATGCATCAAAGTAATTTTTTTCCAACAGAAAAGGACTGGCTTTTCAACCAGAATGGAAATTTTTAATTCGATCTGAAATTTTGTTTATTTTGGGAAAAAAAATGTAAAATCCAACCATGGAAACATTCTCACTAAAAATGCTGGCTTTTGATCAAAAACCCTTTTGAGATATTTTTTTTTTCAAATTTAATATTTCCCTTTGGAACTTCATTTTTTAAAAGAACCTGCTTAATTTTCATAGGATTTTCAAATTGGGACAGAAGAAAAGACTTCAAGACGGCAAGTGGAATCTTCTTAGAAAGCCTTTGTGGCAAAAATTAAAAAATAAGCTTATGTTAAAATGATGATATCTTCCATTTTAAAAAATTGCCACATTCTGATCAAACAGCTGGCCACAGCTGATGGATCCGGCAATACTGGGTAGGCAACTCCAGGGGCTGCACGGCCCTGGGGAAATGTTGCACTGTCAATAAACCCAGCCATGGGCTGTTCACTTCCTACCTCCCCATATGTTGGGCTCATTAATGGAACATCAAATCCAGAAATGTGGACGTAAAGTCAGCCTATACATGCCTAACTTCTGATACGAGCATCCGACTACTGCTTGGGGCCTGTGTTTGAAAAGCAGGGCCATGTCCTGAGGGCTGTAAATCCATTCTTTTTTGATGGAAAACAAATCTCAGTGGGTTTGTTTCTTTTTTTCTTTTCTTTTTTTTTCTTTTTTTTCCTACAAAGGAGTCTTGTATTCTGCACTGTGAGCCTGAAGTGCAATGGGGAGGGGAAAGCTGCAAATCCAGCCCAAGGCTTGAAAGATTTCCACTGTCACTGCTAGCGCTCTGTGGAGTCAGAGACCCTCGGTGCCAAGAACAAACACATCGTCACTACCACATAATGCAAACACGATGCTCTTGTAATCTACTGCAGGACACTGGGAATCTGCCTCCCTGGAGGGGAGGCAGGCAGGGAAAGCCCTGGAAATCTTATTTTGGTGACTAAAACCATGCTTTATTGCAAAGTGTGTAAAGGGCTGTCTCTCCTTTCCAGACTGACTTCCCACCTGCAGTGCGTTGCTTATTTAATAACGGCTGAAAGGGATTATCAAGTTGTGAAAGTGTTTGCATCCTACAGAGATGTAATGAATGAAGGTTTTTGTTTGGCTCAGCCTAACTGAATGCTTCTTGGAGTGATCATAGCTGGGGAAAGGCTCTAAGTGACCGGTGGTTTTGGTACATGGCTAATACTTGAATGTTACATGTTGAAATGGTGGCTGCTTAAAACGCTTGTTAGTTTTGTAGTGTGCTGCTTTCACTTGCTCCTTCCCCAGCACTTGCTTCAGGCTAAGTCCTTGCAATGTTTTTTCCAGTGTGCTTTAGTAACTCCACATTCAGCGAAAAACTCAATATCGTCACCTCCTGTGATTAATGAGCAACAGGAAAGTTCTCTCCCAGGTCTCCATTCAGCTTCCTCCTGTAACTCTGCCCCAGGTTGCCTCACCCTTGGGGAGTTTGTATCAGTTGCAGTTCTGCCTACAAAACTAATGACAAGAAAGATGTTCATTCCCTGCCAATTCCCTGCAAGCCAGTTGTATCCCCTGCAGAGAAGGACAAAGACTGCCACAGGCACAGTGGGATAAAAGCTTCTTAATCCATCTCATTTTCAACCCAACTAAAGAGCAGAGCTACTCCACCCAACTAACAGACACAAAACCACCTGTCCCTTCAGAGGCAGAGCAGTTCAAGTGACAAGAATTTTAAATTCTCTTCTTCCTTGACCAGATATTTTTCTAAATCTGGCACCTGTATGAAAAGCAGGACTTGGTCCTTTCCTAGGAGGTCTTCTCTCCCTCTTGAAAGGTCAAACCTGCCCTGTCACAGTCCTCTCCTACCAGTGTGACTGGGTTTTGCAGCCTCTCTTTATCCCAGATGACTGTAGTTGTTCCCATTCCCTTTCATGCCAGTGGACTTTGTCTTGAGATGCTGACCCAGTAGGTGAGGTGTCCTCTCATCCATTCTGTGCATTGGTGCTCATGCTAACACAGTGGTACAAACACGAACTATACCACACCAGGAAAAGATTCAGAGCCTCATATCTCCTCTTCATCTATGAGAGCCTAGCAAGTACAAGCTTTCTTAGTGTTTCTGCTCTTACTTGAAATTATCTCCAGGATTTGTCATCCAACATCCAAGGGTCTGGAGCAGAAGTCTGATATCTTCCTAAACTTCCTCTGCTTCAAGAAAATAAGCAGCCTCACCATCTTCTCTCTCATAGCTGTGGTTCTTATCTCCCCTATCTTTTCTTGTCATAACTTTCCACAGACTGCCTCCATCAGCCATCTTATTCAGGTCTTTTTTCTTTTCCTTCTCCCACTCCTGACTCTGAGTACGTCTTCCTTCCTGCAGATAATGTTTGGGGAGGGATCTCAGCACACTTAATCAAGTAGGTTCTTTACCCCATCCAACCTTAGTCTCACAAGTCATCCAATAGGTCTTTCCATGCTGCTTCTACAGCTTTCTCTCTTCTCTTAATGAAGAGAGAAAACTCCTCCGAGGTCTTAGTGACCATCCCTAACCCAAATTCCTCCCCTCAAAACTTCAGAAGGGTCTGACTCTGTTCCTTGGGAACCCAGGAAGATTTAAGTCGTCTGGCAAACAGATGACCCTTAAATTGCTATGGCTATATAACAAAGGCATCACCTTCTCTTGTTTCAGATGCTGCTTAAGCACTGATTTCTCCTAAGATATTTTAAGAAAGGTGCATAACAGTTGCAGAAGGAAAAAGAGAGCAACTTCATGGTGGGTTTTGTATTCTCTAGTGTAACACAGCAAAAGAAAAGGGCTATCAAGGCCAAATTAGCTTAATATTGTAAAAGCATAGAATAATTCCAGCTGGAAGTGACTTCAAGAGGTCAGCTCAAAGCAGGGCCAGGTATGAGGTAAGACCAGGTGACTCAAGGTTTCATATTAGGAAAGGTTATGCTTCACCATCTCACCTTCCTCGAAGTGAAGCACTTAGTGAAGATGGTGGAGCATAAGCAATCCCCCCTGCAATTCCAGGCTGCTGTTTCTTGGAAATAAGGAAGTGGGGTGGGCTGAGGTACTTTTCCTGTAGGTGTGTGGTCTACAATAGAGTCCAGGCTCCAGTAGCTGCAAACATCTGAGGTAATTAGGTGGAAAAGTCACTGTTGCACGTGTTAGTTGGCTGCTGTCAAAGCTGGTCTGATGGTGACTATTTCCACCCCATTCCAGGACCAGCTGTACTGCAAAGTCAGAGGTAATATCAACTAACATTAACTGAGCTGTCCTTGACATTTATGTGCATGGAGAGGTCCCATGTTAGAGTGAACTGGTTTCTTAGCAGTCAGTTCTCCCTTCCCCCAGAATTTGTTCCTGACTCATGTTTACCAGCTGGAGAAAACATGGCAAAATAGTGGGAGGGGGTGGGGGGAAAGAGAGATCTGCTTTGAGCATTAAACTTCATTGCTGAAAGACTAGAAACTACTGTTTGGCCTGCCAAGGCTTTAATTGTCAACTTATGTTCAGAAAGGCTCTTGTTTTGGCCTTGTTTGCATTCACCAGGGGGTTCATAAAACAATTATAAGAATCTAGTGATAATCTCCTTTCAGCCTTTATACCCCAGTCAGCCCAAAATATCAATCCAGTAGATGATTGCTCATATATGAGGTCACTGAGGCACTGACTGGCTGTATGACTCCCTGACTTTATTATTATTAATAGTTTTTATTAGTTACCACTATTACAGGGCAAGTGAGTCATTCGCCAAGTCCACAGTTCTTAATAGTTCTATTGTATTATCCTGATCAAAGTTGGTCCTTTCTGTTTCCCTTTCATGTGATCTTCAAAGTCATCTTTGGACAGACTGAAAAATAAAAATCTCAAAGACAATTTTAGGCTGAAAAAAAAATCAACAGCTCCACATTTTTGATAGTTCAAAGATTAAAATCTTGTGGTGTTAGACTGTCATCTTGTGAACAGTCTAAGACAGGCATGAGACAACCACAGATCCTGGCTGGAAACAAATTAGTGGACTGTCCCCTGTAGATTGGCTCAAAGATAGTGAATGACAGATTCTGGTCCTTCAGGTTAGCACTGGATATTAAACTATACATTTTAGTGCTAACTGGTTGCTGAAACTGGTGTGCAAATGAAAAGGATAAAACTTCAGGACTGGTTTGTATTCTTTTTCTCAGCTTTAACGCTGCTCGACTGCAAGTTGTAATTCATGCAGTATCCCTGTCATTTTAAAGAAAAACTTGTTTTAGGTCAGATCTTTACATAAAACATTGGTTCAGACCTGCATCTGGAAAGTTCCAGCTCTTGCAGGGCTGCGTAATATCTTACCCTTTGATTTTTATTTCTATGCAGGCAGGAGAAAAAATAACATTACCTATGCTATATTATTTACTAAAGAACTTTAAGCATGCACTAAAGTCTTGTTGAAGCCAAGGACACCCTAGAGATCCTGAGGTCTCACTTGAAGCATGTGCATAAGTATTTTTTAAATGTGATGGTCTACCTGACCTTCTGAGTTGATGTTGGTATGAAATTTATGTCACAGAGACAACACAGATTTACCTCCCTTCCTCACAAGCTTATATCCCAGGCTTGCAGGCAGCATGGTATCAAAATGAGGTGAGGTTGAATTTCTGCTTCACAGCTCTTGAAATCCAGTGTTGTGACAACTTGAGAACAGAGGAAATCCAAGAAAAGAGACCAAGTAACAGGAGAAGTCAGATGGCCTTGCTAATTTGTCTTACAGATAGTCTTTTCAATATAACTCTGGATTGAAGTATGAATCTCTCATGGGAATTGCAATTTTGTCATCATAAATAAAATACTCTTAATTAAAAATATTTATCAGATTCATATATTTCTGGAGTCCAAAATCTGGAATTAAGGGGTTTTTGCCTGAATATGAAATTAACCTGGAAATTAATAAATAATTTCGTATCAAGAAAGCAGCTGAAGATTCCATCACTCATTGTTTCCAGAGCAATTTCCTCTGCTGTGAGGGAAGAGTAATTTATACTTACTTTGTGTGTAGTGGCAAGAGAATAGAGCTTAATATAGTGGTAATAAGATGAGCTGCTAAAAGCTTTTACATAGAAACCAACAACTTGGAACGGTGGTTTCACCAGTGATACTGAAAATGGGCCACACCGAAGGGATATGTTTGCTAGATGTCTACATACATTACAATTTGAGTAAAAAGAAAGGATAAATGCTATTTTGTCATATTTGCATACAAGACACAATTTATCGCAAGGAGAGAGATGGTAGAGGTGTGTAGTATAACACTTGGAACAAAAGTTGTGAAGAACTTTTATATAAGAGCATAGGACTTTGTGGCTCTCTTCTACATTACATATTTCCCTTTTAGGTGCCTAAACTCCAGCTGAGTTCAGTGAGAGTTTAGCCATTTGAATCCCTCTGTGGATTGGACACCAAGTTATCGCCTTATAGTTTAGATGAATTAGATATTTCAGTGTTCCTGAAAAAGGTTCCAAACTGGCTTTTTGTTTGCTGATCTCATCAGAGGTCCAAGAATGACAGCCTAGAGACAGGAGTAATTGGCAGTTGTAACTTAGAGACTGGGATTTCACAAGGTTGGAACAAAGGCACTGTACTGCATCATCTTTTGGTTACGATTTGGCAGATTTAAGGACTGTGGGAAGAGGTATTCTCAATAACAGTGAGCAGAACTGCTAATATTACCTTTAAACATCACAGCTTAGATATCCATTTGGCTTTTGCCTTTGCCAAAGCTACTTCTTAACAACTGACTTGAAAACTACGAGGATGAACTGTCTTTTTTCCTCCCTATGGGGCAACCACATTTTGACACTGCGGTTCCTAAATGACCGGCAAATAATTTCATATGCTGGAAATGAAGAAAAGAGAAGGGAAAGAAAGAAAATAAAAGATGCAATCTTCTCTTTTCCTTCCCCAAGTTAATGAATTTTTTATAAATGTGTAAGCATGTCACTATTCCAAGCCACATCAAATCACTCCTAAAATCTGTATTTTAAAAACTGGAATGTGTATAATATGAATGGCTTAAGGAATAAAATGCAAAAAGATGTTGATGATGCTGGGTTACCAGCCAGCTGGAGAATTAAAAAAGAGAGGGAGAGAGAGTGATGAAGAGGAACAAAAAAGCCCGTGTTTCACTGGCCAAGTCAACAACAGTATTTTTTCAATCGCCCCTCATTATGGAAAAGTGTACTCAGGTTGTCCTGGAATCTGAGTTCACTGTTTTTAAGGAGTCACATCAAGGAAAAAAGAATGATGCAGTGCAGAGCGTATGACAGGGAACATCTGGACACCAAACTACTGGAGCTGCCATGTTTTGCAGAAGGATGACTCTGAGGATGAAATGGAATGAACTGTAACAAATACGGGATTTTCCTGGCAGCTTTAATTTATTTAAATGCATCCCTGGCTTTTGAGCAATTTCTTTGTTTTGGATAATATTTAAACATGTCAAAAACCCTCTCTCCTTCCTGCCCTTCATTACACATGACAGGGAGTGGATTGCTTTGGCCATCTGTAGAGTAGGAATGAACAGAGCTACATCTGGATGGGCTGGGGATCACATGAACGCTCACAGCAAGCCCCGAGCAGTTAACTTGAAACCTGCCTTTCCCTGGATGAGCTGAGATAGTATCACAGTTTTTGCCAGGGTTGTGTGAAGTAGCGTTGGGAGCCTTGTAGCCAAACATGTCTAAAGCGTGTTTGGGGGCCCTCCCTCAAGTTAGGCACATCTGCCAATCCGGCATGTGTCTATGGGTCGCATTTGATAATAACATTTGGCATTTATTGTGTGACATCTTGAGCTTATGAAGCCATTCCTGAGGCTTCACTGTAGCCCTACTGTGATTATAAAAGCTTCAAGGGAGAATGCAAAAACACATGTGGCGGTGTTTAGAAGAGGGAAGAGCTCATGGCAGGGTGGACAACCTGCGGGTCCAGAGGCACAGGCAGCTTGTGCCAAAGCTGCATCATGCTGGTGTATGATTCTGGTAAACCCCCAAACCCTCACCTGGAAAGAAACAAGGCAAAGGATGGGCTGCTAAGGCTTCTGCTGCTGACCCCACCAAGGACCAAGTCAAGCCTTGTTCCCAGGGGGTAGTGAGATGATGGCTAGGAAGCCACCACCATCCTCTGCCTGTGATCTGCTGCCAGAGGTCTCTCCCCCTCGGCTCTCTGATGTACGGGTATATGTCCCATGGCTGTCAGCCATATGTTGCTCACAGGGATCAGGGGAGATGGTAGGTGGGCATTTGTGTGGGAGAAATGCCTGCAATATATTTTGCCCTTTGAAACTGTTTTCATCTCGGGAGGTATGCTTGGTTCCTCCTTTTGCATCTAATATATTAGGGAAAAGGGTTCTCCCCCGCAACTGCAAGAGGAAATTTCTGCTTTGTCAGAATTGCTACACACAGTCAGTTTGACAGTGTATGGAAGTACTTTTTGTAATCTTTTCTAAAGAGAAAATCTTGACGGCAACTACAAAGCTGAAAGACACCTCTTTGGGGTGGGAATCTGGAAAGAAAAGGTTGGGGAATTTTTTTTCACATCTACATTTCAAAGCTATCTGTTCCATGGTTTTTTGTTTCCCATTTCCCTCCCTTCCCCTTCAAACCCTTCCCCTCCCCTTTCTTCCTTCTTCCCTTCTTCCCTTCTTTCTTTTTTTCCTTCCTCCCTTCCTCCCTTCCTCCCTTCCTTTCTCCCTTCCTCCCTGTTCCTTCTCCTCCTTCTCCTCCTCCTCCTCCTCCTCCTCCTCCTTCTCCTCCTCCTNTCTCCTTCTCCTTCTCCTTCTCCTTCTCCTTCTCCTTCTCCTTCTCCTTCTCCTTCTCCTTCTCCTTCTCCTTCTCTGCTTTTTCCTCCCTTCTTATTTTTCCTTTTTCCTTTTTTCCATTCATTTTATTCTGTTGAACTTAGTGGTCCTTAAGCTGTAGGATATATGGCATGTGATTGACAGTAAGCAATGACCGTATGAAATGCTGACCCACTGTCCTGAACTGACCTGACCTGACTTGTGGACAGAAATTGTCTCTTTCTCTGTGCATGAACACGCAGACCTTGACCCTGCTGATGAGCCTGCTTAGCAAGAGGCCAATTAGTCATAAATGCTGGCTTTCATTATGTGGACATTTCTACTTTTGAAATGAGACGCAAGCTGCTAACTCATAGCATTTCATAGGATAATTTCACCCAGTATCGAGTGGGCAGCAGTGCTCTGTCATTACAGCAGGGATGGCTGTGCATCCATGACAGTGCCTAAAAGCCCTTGCTGGTTCCCTGATTTGTGGTTTGCATGACCTTGAGCTTTTCCTGGGATGTTTTTTGCCAAGGGAAGGGAAACGTGTGTAGCTCATGTTCCACTTCCAAACATCTCAGGAGAGTGAGAAAGACAGACAGGGATCATGGCCAATGCTCTGACAACCACGGGGTGAAAAGCAGTGAAAGAGCTGCTGATGGCCAGAGGGACAAATTCAGTCAGCCAGTGCTGGTCCTGCTGAGGGGAAAGGTCAGCACCTCTAACAGAGTTTTGCAAAAACTACCCAGCACCATCACTTGGCTGTGCAGGAGGTGCCCAGAGGGTGTGAGCATCCCAGCCTAGGGCTAGCTGTCATGGCAAGGCAGGACCCACACCAGGCATCCCAGGGGCTTACCACCCATGGCTGGGTCTGTTGACTTGCCTGCCATGTTCCTGCAGCTCCTGGCTACTCTTATCCACACCCTGTCTAGCAGGCACAGCTATGCCTGAGTCAGGGAAATTTCTGAATGTAAAGATTACACTTAAATAGTTTCATGAAAGAAAATGAATTCAACAAATCTGAGCTCTGCATTTGCTGGGGCCAAGCTGTTGTCAACTTAAAGAAAATGTTTTCTCTTTGTGTTTGGACTGTTTAACAGATTTATTTCCCCCTCCTTCCCTTCCCCCTCTTTGGATGAAAGTTGCAAGGATATCCACAAAATACATTCAGAGGAGCCAAGGCTTCAACACCAGCAGTTTTTAGTCAGTCTGTTGGAATGATCAATAAATCGGCACCGACTGATCTCAGAGTCTGAGGATGTCTATGAGGCATAAGCAGCTCTTTTAGGTAAGCTGGAGCAAGTGAGTAAGTCCAGTAGCTCTGGAGCCAAACCCTAAAGTGGATGCAAAATCATATGGGGAGCCAGTGCTGCGATTTTCAGTACAAGGGTGATGTAATGATTGAGTACAGTTCAAGTAAGTAATCTAGTCATCTGTTCGCAATTTTGAATTATGGCTGATGCAGTCTCTGCCTGCAAGCCAGAAAAAGGAGAGCAAGAATTACAGTTACTGAGTCAAGCCAAAGGCAGGGATCAGCATCTTTGGCATCAGCTTGGGAAAGTGGGGGGGTGAATTCGAAATGCAACTTGGGGTCTAGAATGAGCCTGAAATTTGGAAATAGTTGGGGTCTGAACAAAAGATGGTAGAGGACGGTGCACTGAGAGTAAGGATACCTATGTCTGATCATTGCACCTAAGAAGAGGAGAGTCTTGCATCCTGAGCAGAAGTAACCAGATTTGAATCCATACCACCCAAGACAACTACTTTGAACACATACTCATCTGTGGTGTTTGAATTCCACTTAAGAAAATTTAGAGTCATCCAGGGCCTGACCTTTAGGAAACCACAAAGGCAACCCATAAACCACAAGGCTGGAATCAGCTAGAGAGGACAAGTAAATCCAACTTATTAGCATAGGCTTTCAACTGCAGCTGGTAACCAGGGATATTACAAACAGGAGACATACCAGTAGCATCTATGTAAGATCTGAGAGTGTAAAGCTGGAGTCAGTAAGGGCTCTGCTGAGATCATCACCCAAAAGGCAGAATAACACGGCATAGTGTTTAATAATAGTAAGTGGCTGACTTCATCACCAGGCAGAAACAAAATATTTTTAAGTGTCAGAAACCATAAAAACATGACATGATTCATCCTAAAACAAACAGTTGCTCATGTGACTCTGAGTGGAGGCTACATGGAAAGTCCCAAGATGAGACCATCTCCAGAGTACCATTTTTTGGGGGAAAAAATATTGCATTTTGTGAGCTAAGCATTGTAAGGACTGGTCAGCTGAAGACTGTTGGGACTAATGGATATACTTGTTATTGGGAAACTAAATCTCCCCCTCAAAATCAATACCAGAGTAGGGTGTTTTTTTGACAAGATGGATACCTTTCCCATACAGTGTACATCTGAGGGATTATCCACTAATCATGGAAGATCTTTGGGCATGAAGCAAAACTGTAGCCAATAATCCATTTATATCAATCCCACAGTCTCCGTTGAAGGTTATATTTTTCCCACTCTGAGTTCTAAGCTGACTACAAAGAATAAGAAGATAAAAACATCCCTCTTGAAATTTTTGCATAGAAACACTATACTTCAAAATATTTCAACTGTTTGTCAAATAATGTTATGCATAATTAAACCCTGAGGTGGCTGCTTTTCTTCCATGGGATAAATGAGGCACTGAGGCTTTTGTATGGATATGTAGTGTCCTCTTATTTATGCTAAGGAGGAAGCATTGCTTAAAGCTGCAACGTGTTTAGAATGAACTTTTGTGTTTGTTGTTGCTGCTTTATCTGGCTTATCAGAGACGTACATGTATCTTAAAAATCTCACAATGGTTCAGTTGAATTATGTTGAATTTGTAGTCATATTTGTATATTTTAAGGGTATTTGGGTCACTAAGTATAAGACCAGCCATGGCATTTAACCCCCAGTAAATGAAACACCTATTCCTGGAAAGCATCTTGCTTGACTTGAAGATGGAAATCCTATCTGCTGTATACTTGGTAGGCTTTTCTGAAATTTCTCTTAACCTTCCAGGAACAATAGCCTGCATCTATTTGTCCAATATACTTGTACTAAGACTAGTTACTCTGTAAGTACCCATGCCAGTTAAGCCTGGATTCCAAAGGGTTTCAATCTCAAGTTGACTTTTAAACAAAATTGCATTCAGGAAACAAGTGGACTACTCCTGCATTAGACATCAGGAAATCCATACTACAACAAACCAATGATGGGGGATGTAGGTTTTTCTGATGTCTTCTAGGTTAGCAGTGCTGGTGGAAGCCTTTGTGCATCTGTTACATCTTCATCTACCAAACACTACATGGAGTTTCAGGTATCTAGTGAAAGCTTAGCTCTCAATGTAGTCTTTTCATCTTTGGGAGAATGAAGAGGCTTTTCCTTCTCCATTTAGCCACCTATTTCTATGTTTAAAAAAACTTACAAGATTGTAATTCATCTAAGACCTTTAATTTGCTGTAAAATTTGGTTGAAATGGTTAAAAAAAACCCCTCAATGTGCAGATTGTCAGGTAGGGAAACAGACAGTGACTCAGTATGTCTGTGTGTGCCTCCTTTCCTACAGAAGGATTGTTTTTGTCTGAGGAAAACTCTCATAGCATTAGTTATGACATTTTGCAGTCTGATAGGTCTAAGCTGGGAAGGTTGTTACTGCAATTGCAGGTTCCTGGATCCAAGCCCCAGTTTTGAAGTGGAGGCTTTTAAACCTTGCTGCCTTATACTACAGTTTTCTTTCTTGCATCTAAAATGTGGCAGCATTCCCTCACCCTTTGTGCAAATTAAATAAATTTTATCTCCTTAAAAAGTCTCTGGTTGATCCTAGTGCCCATTATGAAAATTCTGGATGTTCTCTTTATCATGCTAAACTCTTGATCTCAGTGCATTTGGCTCTTTGACCACAGCCTAAGCCAAACAAGCTTAAAAGAGCAAGAGTCATCTCTTCGGGGATGAATCTTCCCTGCTTTGACATAAACCAGGAATAACTCTGTTCAATGTCTGTTTCAAAGATTTCTTGGTAGGAACATATAATCTAAAAATACCGGGGACCAAGATAAATCTGAACAGAGGAGGCTGAGGGGAGACCTATTCACCGCCCACAACTACCTGAAAGGAGGTTGTAGAGAGGTGTGCGATGGTCTGTTCAGCCAAGTGACAGGAGATGGGACAAGGACAGGTTCAGATTAGATGTTAGGAAAAAAAAATTTGCTGAAAGAGTCTTCAGGGCCTGGAACAGGCTGCCCAGGGAGGGGGGTTGAGTCACCATCCCTGGATGTGTTTAAAAAAAGGGTAGATCAGGTACTTAGGGATATAGTTTAGTATAGGACAGGAATGATTGGACTTGATGATCTTAAAGGTCTTTTCCAACCTTGTAATTCTGTGATTTTAATTGGGATCCAGGTGGAGTGGTTTTAACCTCGCCAGTAGTGTGGAGGCATGAGTTGGGTTTGCACGGCCAGGCTTAGGGAAGGGAAAGGCAGGGAATGGTGGGGTGGTGGAGGTATTAAAGAGGTGGCTTCTACAAAACACTGCTAGAAATTTCCCCAATGTCTGACAGAGGCAATACCAGCTGGTTCCAAGATGGACCCGCTGCTGGCCAAGGCCAAGTTCATCAGTGATGGTGGTAGCACCGCTCAGATAACATAATTAAGAAGCAGGGGGATGGGGGTGGCGGGTCGGGGGAATCAACACCAGGAGCAATTGCAGCCACAGAGAGGAGTGAGAAGATGAAAAAGGAACAACTGCAGACACACAGGTCAGTGAAGGTGAGAGTGGATGATGTTCATTATTTCATGCTGGAACACAGCTGCCAAGTAACACCTTTTTGCACTAACACTTATAGGAAAAGTCCCTTTGTTATGTATGCTGTACTTAAACAGAAGATGGTTTCTGAAAGAATACCACTGGCAGAACACCATTTCTCTACCAGTTTATGCAGGCCTGCTCCTTCAAGCACTCCCCGTCCCATGTCTGCTAGGGTCTGGGCAGTGAGCTTGCATTACGCCATGAAAGAGGGCCAAGTCTATGATTCTTTGCAGGCGCTGGTTACTTTGGTCTATCTCAGTGTTTCAATCTTGCCCCCTGCATATTTGAGTTGCTTTTTCAGGAGCTTTTTGACTCAAGCTACTCATCTGTATTGACAATTTTCTCTCCTTTCCCCTCCGGCTACTCCATTGAAAGAAAAAACTAATTTCCCCACAGCAAACCTCATTGACAACATGTTACGCATTGTTCTGCTTCAGGGTGACTGAAAACAAGGCAGAGGCAAATCTGACTAATCTCCCCTGAAACTGTGAAATCAGTGAAAAGAAATTCAGTTGGGTACAATTTCAGCATTGTAACTCATGGGCCGGCCAGCCACAGTTCTTAACAGTCTTCAGAGCTGCCCAAAGATAGCATTGCAGTCATTAATGTCACTGATATTGTTGCGTGAAATAGTTGCTTTGTGCCGCAGTGGACAATTAATTCCTTCTTTATTCCATTGTTTTCGGAGCTACTGCATTTGGGACGTTCCAGGACTGCTGTAAATTGGTTCAATTCTTTTCTGACATGTCACTCACTAAATGTTCAGGGAGTGTTTCCCTAATCCTGTCCAGATGAACTGTGGATTCCAAGAGGTTTCTATTTTCAGATGTAGGCTTCTGCCTATATGCTACTGTTGGGCTCAAGTTCATTCAGAGGAATCACATTAGCGGGTATGCAGATTTATTTCTTTGCTTCTGCTGTATGTGAGCTGAAATTGTTTGGTTTTGCCAATTGCCTTTCCTGTGCAGGGGATCAATGTCCTTCCTTCGCATTTTTCATAAACTGGAGTTCCATTCTGATGAATCAGAGCTTGACTGTTATTAGTTTTCATAGGGGCTGCTTCCTTCTGCCACCACTTAATTCAGTGGGAATTTTTATTATTCCCAGTTCTTTAACAGTGGCATACAGAGAGCTCAGATGGTATTGAAAATGTTCTGTATTGACAGAGCAACACACTGAAAGAGACAATTTCTGCTTCAGAAATTAGAACGTCAAAAGAAAAGGCGTACATATGAAATAGGAGGGGGAAAAAAAAAAGTATGTTCTCCTTGATATAGCTGGACACAGAGACTTGGATTCACTGGTATACCCAATGTCACCCAGAAAGTCTGCTGGCCATCTTCCAAGTCTCAGTGTGACACGTGACCTCAACCTTTCTTGCGTTCGTGGATGAATTTCAGATTTCAAATTAAGCATCATGACCCAGAAATATGAAATGTAAACAGAACCAAACTCAAACGGAAATATTGGCCAACTAAGTCAATTTGATTGACATGCTCTACACAACACCCTGCCCTTAGCTGTATATATAGCATCTGTGGTTTCTTTCCATAAGCAGAGCTGCTCTGCAAAATTTCAGCCAAGATTATTCTTAATGTCAGGGGGAAAAGACATTGATATGCTGTCTTGAAAAAAAAAAAAAATTATAAATAAATATTTTGTCGAACATGTAGTAAACTAGGTCTGTGAAGAAAAGATTTGGAATAGGAAGAGTGGGATGCCCTGAAGTCAGAGTTTGGTTTTGGCAGTTCTGGTGAAAATCCATCCAAATTTGGAAAACCTCTCTGACAATCTCAAATGGGGGCTGCTCAGCTGTTCAGTAGAAGCTTATTAGAGTTCTGTTGACCATAATCCATCCCAGAGATACAATGGATGACCATGATTTTTCCAGTGGTTGCACCTCCCATATGGAGTCCATTGCAGTGACATGTGGAAGAGCTGAAAGGTTATTATTACTATGCTTTAAATATTCATCATCCTATTAGCATACAGGGGTAAGATGCAGCCTCAAAGTAATTCAACTTAATTTGATGGTGAGGATCCTGCCAACAAAATGAAGAGACTGGAATGAGGGC
Organism: Zapornia atra; assembly: GCA_013400835.1. Classification (NCBI taxonomy): domain Eukaryota; kingdom Metazoa; phylum Chordata; class Aves; order Gruiformes; family Rallidae; genus Zapornia; species Zapornia atra. The sequence continues at coordinate 264,992 of VZTU01026612.1, forward strand.
TTGCAGGACTTGGAGAACACTTTTGTGAGGTAGAGTGGGATGGAGCTCCAGGCTGTCAGATAATAGTGGCTTCCAGAAAAGGTGGAAGTGACTGGTGTGAAGAAGTCTGATGGGGTCAGTAGAAGGCTCTGTGCTTGGTGTTATAGAGGAAAACAAAGCTCTATAATGAATATAACTTTCCCTGCATTATTCTGTGTGCTTTACTTGCCATAACAGATTGGTTTCCTCTGAGGTATAACATCACATTTTATTTATTTCAGTGTCAGAGTGAATATGTCACACTCTTGTAGTTATTTCTGTGATAGCCATCACTCTAGTATCCAAAAATTTCATTAGCATTGTAATACTTTAAGGTCATGACTACAATGTTCCTGTGAAGAGAGGGAAGAAACTGAAGCAAAAGAAAACCTGCCCCAAAGCAGACCACCATTTCAGGTGCCTGGTTACCGGTATCTGTGGCCTGCTTTTGCAGGGACTGCAGGAGGCATATTGAAATTGTATTAAGAATTTAAAATAATTCCAGCAGCTTCAGAAAATCTTTTAAAGTTTTGAATATTTTGTGTTTCAGGTATTTTTAAGGTTACCCAAATCTTATTTTATGTCTTTGTAGTGAATAAAAAAAAATTCTAAAATGTGTACATGGGATACCAATCCAAATCTAGGTCTAGAACAAATTACAGTAGTCTTTGCTTGTCAATGTGGAGCCTCAGGAATAAGCATGAGAATCACAAGATATTCTCATTCATATTGAATGTTTCACCTAAATCATCAGGCCTCCATCTCATCAGCCAAAAAAGCAGAAAAAAGAGAATGACAAAAAATGACCCAGATCTTCCTCATTTTTCAAGTGACTCTGATGTAATCTCAAGATGCTCAAGGCCAGGGAGAAAAGAATGTATTTTTCATTACAGCAATGGTTTTAGGACCAAATGAATCTCTCACATGCACTGCTTCCCATCCTGGCTGAAAGAACCTTCTCAAGACACGATAGCAAGAAGCTTTAAAGTGAGTTACATAGAAATTTTAGGATTAAGTTAGAAGGCAGAAGACAGTGTGGTAGAGGACATGGCTTAGAAATGGGAATGTGACAGCAAGTTCTGTTCTCACCTTTCCCAGCCTTTTTCTTGGTGCAAGCAATTAAATGCAAATTTTCTGTGATAGAACATATGTGCCCATATGATGGAGCCTAAAATATAGAGATTAGAATGTGAATAGTGTCTGGAAAAACTTTTTTTTTGCATGATAGATGTCCTGAAGTACTCTTTTCTGTGTTAACATAGATGCCTCAGAGATGCCTTGTGGCTTTATCGTCAGTTAAGAGACTGAAGTCTATTCCCCATCACGGAAGACCACTTTAACACTGTAAGTGAATCTTAGATGTCAGCTACTGAAATGAAGTAGAGAAAAGTTACAGATTTGTTTATTTTTCTTCAACTCAAAGCAAATATGTAAAAGCAGCAGAGGTTCATTCAAACTCAGAGACACTAAATATTTGTGAACAGTCAGAATTACAGTATTTTCCAAACAGCTTAACATAGGAAAAAGCAGGTTGGTGGAAGGGTGGGAATACAACTACACATTTGCCAGTGATGCCCTTTTAGAGGAACTGGAGTCCTCAGCATGAGACAAGTTTGCTCTTATTTATCAGCAGTTTCTCTTCCTCCTTACTTAGTTTAGGAAATGAGTCTACGATGTTTTGTTTTCTTTTCTCCCAGAGCACAGACAATTAAATCATAAGCACATGGCCAATAAAAAGAATTGCTGATATGCACGTACAGATGAGAAGACTGGACTTTTATCCTTAGAACTGTCTTGCAAGGTGGTCCACTGGGACCTGCTGAGGTATTTTAACTGTGGCCTGATACACTGCTTCTGTATTAAGGCCTGGTCCTTTTCACTATGGTTTGACTGGTTATACTGCTGAACTGCTAGGAGAGTCCCAGCAGTGCTTAGGATAGCTATTACTTGCCCAGACAATTCCCAAGACACAGATGGAGTTTTCTCATAGACTGTTTAGGAAGGACAACCACGCAGAACAGACAGCTACAGAAGACATTTTACATGGGGCTGTATCAATGCTGCCCAAACAGTGGGTTTAGAGAAAGCTGAGCTCAGCACTGGTGAGTGGTCAGTGGTAGATCTGGTGTTTCCCATGCTCACTGCACCTAAACAGGACTGCAAATATATATGTGTATAAACAATTAATTGGACATGAGCTCATTCTTGGATGGAGGGCTGGACTACATATTAGTAGAATGGTAATTCAGGCCTATTTTTCCAATGAAGTCTTGAACCTCTGCCAGCTCATACCACTTGAGAATCTGGCCTCTGGTTCCTTATTTTTCACATTAATTTTGCTTAATTGGTACATTTTCCACGCTTAATAATTATAAATATAGAAGCAGGAGTGTTTGTTTATGCTTGCTTAAGCAAGGAAGGAACTGTTTCAAAGCAAAAGACGTTTTACGATTGGTCTAACTGCAGTCCCATATAAAATCAGAAGTTTGTGCCTACCATGTGGACTGGTGATACATGGAAGAAGTAGGTATTCAAGAGTTGTTAGGGAGTATTGGCAGCTTGTGCATTTGTGGGAGATGAGGTCAGGTCTCTACATATTGTACCTACATCCTTTTTCCCCACACCTAGTCTGTGAGTGACCAGAAATTAATGTAGGTAGGAGTAAGCCATAAGGAATATTTTGAGACCCAGAAATAAGTAAGTCCCTTCCCTGAGCCAGTGTCTTTGTGTGGGCTGTGAACTGCATATGCATTTTCTGAGGCAGACTCAGATTCCTTTGAGCTTGGCACATTCTGGTTAAGATGAACTCAACATCCAAATGTTGACACAAAAGCTGACTACACCATATACCATGGCCCCATGCCACCTCCAGTTGGCCCAGAGCCGTGCTGGCATTGGCTTTGGTTGCTTGATTTAAGACAGCTATAGAAGAGGGAAGGGCAAAGGGTGCCTGAGGTGGGTTTACCTGGCATCCCAGCTGGAGGAAATGGCCTGCGTTCTTCTGCTGAATAAGGAGAGACGGATGAGTAGAAGGAAATAAAATAAATAAAGCAAGCAAATGTTGTCATTAAATAGAGGATGTATCACGTTTACCGTGAGAGCATGTGACTCAGACATCCAGACATGAACATTCCTGCAAAGCCCCAAATGCACACATGGATCCGAATTTTTTTGGCTTCCCAGAATGGCTTAATTTTATGATTCCATGACTCATTAGAAAAAGCAAAGTCCCTAGACGTGCTGCATCAAGACCCAGTAAACACCAGTTACTGGTGGGGACACCTGGGGACAAAAGAGCTGGCAAGGGATGGATGGAGGGATGGAGAGGAGTGGAAGGAAGAATACTCTCTGCATCTCGCCTCTTTTCTCCTCCCAGTGGTTTTGTAAACATGTTTCTTCCTTCCTTTCTTTTTTTTTTTAAGGTTGGAGTGGAGGGGTTAACAGAGGTCATGTTAGTTTAAAAAATTATGGTTAACCTTACAAGCTGGGTTGCCTTAGGTCACAGTGATACAATTCCCCCTCCCTTCTCCTGTACGGTGGTGGTTCACAGAAATTCTTCTAACACGGGAAAGGACAGGGCCTGCCAAGACTATGAGCAATGCAGAACAGACTTACCTGTTTTTATGCACTGCTTAACTAATTATTTTAAAAAGAAACAGCCAACTTGGAACAACTACCTTTTTCTTCCAGGAGGAACATTTTCCCCTTTTCCTTTTTCCCCATGTCCCCCTTCTCCCCTCCTCCCTCCCTCAGGTTTTTTTTTTTCCCCCTCTGTTGCTTGGCTTGGCATTTGAAACAGGTTCTCGATATCTGACACCTCTTGAAAGTGTAGTTTGGCAAACAGGAATCAAGTTCAGCTCCAAAAGGGCCCTGCACAGGGCTCGCTGTGAAAACACCTGGGTGTCTCTTACGCCTCTAAGAACCAGTCCTGCTTCTGTAGAAATAACAGCCGCCCTCTCCCTTACCCAGCCTTTGCTCTCCCTTCAAAATAAAATTTAAAAAAAAATATTAAAAAATAATAAGAAAATTCTGGCACTGTTTTTGTAAAAAAGCAGGTGGTTTGATGGTGCTACAGAAGGGGATGAAAGCCATCTCAATGATGGAGTGAAACCCTGTGCAGTGTGGGTTTTGATTGCAGCACGTACATCTGCAGTTCGTTTTCCCAGGCTCAGGACAAATTAAGAATCTCCCAGCAATTAGGGAAGAAAGTTTCAAAGTGCAATCAGCAGTTCTCAAAAGAGTATGTGCTGGGGTTTGAGGGCGGCTAATCCTGCTGCCTGCACCGGGCTCCTCTCTGCAGTGTGCATTTTCCAAGGCTAAAATTTTGGCCTGCTTTTCAGTCACACCATATAAAATAACAAACACGTAGTCTAAGGAAAACAATTTTTAAGACACAGTGGAACCCACTTTAATGAAGAAAACTGTTAAATGCATAAAACCCCCATGTGCCAATGGATAAATGTGCTGGAAGTGTGAACTGTTAAACCAACAAAATTGTTAACACATCATACTGCTGGGCAAAAAAATAAAATAAAAAATATAAAAAGGGAGTGAAACGGTTTTCTAACATGCAACCCACTTTGCCTTTATTGTTCACATTCCTGCTGACATAAAGTTTCCTGATTTGTCCCCTGGGCCCAGAAATATGGCAAAAGCGGGAACATTAATTGTATTTGCCCCCTTTAAACTGCCCTCCCTGATTTTTAGCTTGCAGTGGCCAAGAATAGCTTCATGGAATGGAGAAAATTTGCCCTTTTTTATTCAGGGTGATGAGTGAACAAGTTCATGTGGATTTCTTCTTTTTTTTTTTTTTTTTTTAATACTGGTATGAAACTGTAAACTATGCCTGAACATCACTTTCCTGCATCTGTGGGGAAAATCAGGACTAGTTTTGCATTGGTTGTTTCTTAAAATTCATGGTTTTCCTTGGGGTCAATGCTGAAATGAGGCTGTTCCTGTGGCCTTGCTGCTCCCTCCAAAGATGTGTAGCTCTCAATGAGTAAAAAGCCTGATCTCGTGAGAGCCCCAAAAGCAACCGCTTTGATAAGCAGCCAACCCTGCGGCCATGCTGGCATGGTGGAACCTGGATCCCTGCCTCACACCGAAACATGAGAAACTAAAAATCAGTCCATTGAATTTATCTTCACCCGACTCTTAAATGACATGCTGTTCACAGATTTCATTTCCGCAGGTGGTCAAAATTTTCTACCCAAAATGATTTCCCCAAAAGGTGGGCTTTTATCAAAAATGAAGATTTTTTTTCCCTGGAGAGAAAAAAAAAGATTAAAAATACGCCAAAACAAATATTTACTGAGCATCGATGTTTTCATCAAAAACTTTTCTGAAACTAGAAGAGGGTCTGCAGAATGGAAGAGGTTGATGTTTCTTGGTTCCATATTTCATTTAAAGAGAGGGCAAGCAAAAAAAACATAGCAAATCTGACTAAAAATTAAAAAGTTAATAAAAGTACTCATAAGTAAAAAAAATAATTTTAAATATTCATTTCTATTTCATAAAATGATTCTGAAAATTGTAGCATCTGCAAGAAGCAGGCTCTCAGCTAAGGTCTGTGCTGCTGTTAGTGTTTCCCTGGGGCCTTTTAGGTGCTGCTCTATGAATACAGGTATGAAAGTACATTTCTGATGACTAAACTCCAGCCATGAAGTGTGACAATGAGGAGTTTATTCCTGAAGTTCAGAATGTTCCCATTTTTCTTCACTTTTCTGTGTCCCTTGCAAAATAACACGAAGTCGTGCCTGGCTTGAAGATGGGTCCTCTTTTTCTTGGCACTTGCTGATTTTGCTTCTTAGACTCATGTTTGTGAAGAAATTCCAGTCCCTGAGTCCCACAAAATATGTATTGCAACTCAGAGTCTCCACAGGGTGGGTTTGGACCTCTGATGTGCTTGGACCTCTTGCTCCCAAGGAGGCTCAAGTGACTGTATCATGTACTTGAGACCACTTTAGATGCTAGTTAAACTTAAACCAGACTCAAGTTTTTCTGCAATTAAGCAGAAGAGTTAAGTTGTTGGGTACAAAATAGGAAGAAAACCTGCAACAGGATACTTCAAGTCTTAAAATCCGATACCTGACTCTTTTCTCTTAGGCATTTAGGGAATCCCTTTCTCAGCAGCCAAAGGTCAGCCTGGCTGCCCCTCACATGGAAGATGTAGTTTTCTGGAGTGTGCTGAGATCTTGTTCTTTTATTCCAGTTGCAGCTGAAGACCATCAGGGTGTCACTGTGACAATATCCTTGCAAGCAATGAATGCATTGACTGCTGCTGTCATGCTCTCTACCCTGTTGTTGCCAGTGTGGATTTTCTAAAGTCTTTTGCTGAACAATTTCTGTGACAGCAGTTTTGGTCTGTCCTGATGTTTATGAGAATGCAGAGAAAGTGTTGCTTCAAAGCCATTTAAGCCAGACTTTGAAATGAGCCTTTTGAGATGTGCTCATGGAAGCTCTTTCTGCATAGAAACCATGAGACCACCCTGCTCCCTCTTCCCAGGCTGGCTGCAATGTCTCTCATCTAACATCAGATACCAAAACTTCAGTGTCTATTCTAATTACCTGCTCTGGCTCCTCTTTGTCAGTGGAGGGAGATGGAGGGCTACTTGATCATTTCCTTCTTGAAGGATGAATCCTACTTTTGCCATTTACTTATGGTCTTCTTCAAGGTTTCAACACAATTTGCCATTTCTTACCACTAGAAACACAATGTAAAATTTTTTATTATTACCCAATCTGAAACGTACTGGTGCATTTCCACAGAGACCACCCACAACTGCTGGTTACAGTGTTAGGATGCGGGGCAGCTTCAATTCTTTTCTTTTAAAATTTATCAAGTCTTGGGCTGCCACAGAGGCTTCAAAGCAGTAGCTGTGTGATACACTGAGGTTTTCTTGTTACTTCATGAGTCAAAGTGCTCTTTGTACAAAATGGGGATAATCACAGAAATTCTGGGCTAGAAAGAGCATCGAACTATTCCCCTGCTTTGTGGCAGGGTCAGGAAATCTGGTTTATTCCTGACAGATGTCTGTATAATCTGTTCTTAAAGCCCTCCAAAGCCTTCCATAGTAAATCACTTTGAGATCTAAAGGTGAAAAATGCTATGTAAGACCTGAATATTGTTATTATTATTAACAGTGTAGTTTTTCGGAGGACAGCTTAGCAGCACAGTCCCAGATGGCACTTTAAAAAAGAGCCCAGAAGGAATGAGTTATAGCAAGTTGCACCGGTCCTGGTGGAAGTGCTGAGCCAGCACTGCTGGTGCTCCTGCTTGCTGCTGGATTAGTCTGAAATGAAACTCCACAACCTTTGCTTGTGCTCACACACAGGCCAAGTGCTGCCAATGGCTACCATATTACAGGGTTGGATTCCTCTGCGAAAGCCACTGGTGCCATTTCTGAATGATGCCTGTTGTGACAAGGACTGGATATCACTTACTTGGCCCCTATTGCATGGGCCCCATGCAGCAAGCACAGGACAGCACTGTGCTTTTCCCTTCAGAAACATGGTTCATGGTGCTCAGTTGAAGATATTGGTAATTGTGTATCTACCCCATAGCACGGGTGGGTGCTGATCCTGCACTCTTAATGGTGCTGGCCCACCAAGTGGTCCTGATACAAAATATCCCACTAGCTCCCAACCAAACCAACCCTCTGTTCATTCAGTTGTCAAATGTATGGGGAAATCATATGCCTAGGTCCATTGTCAGAAGCGCTCTGGGCAGGGGACAAGCTTTTGGCCCCTCCATCTTTGTCATTTACTTACTAGACACCTTTTTTAACATCATGATTTCCCTCTTCCCCCATTGTCCCTGGGGCCACCCCAATCATACCCACCTCTCTTCAGACAAACAAATTAAACAATTCTTGGAGGCTGAGGGTGGCCAGCATTTGGACCAAGTATCCCAGCCTTTGCACTCAAAGCTTGAGGATTCTGAGTAGAAAACATCAAATTTAAATATAATCTTGGAGAATTTTCCTTTCTGGATAGTAAATCTAACGCTGCCAAGACAGAGGTTCAGGCACTGAGACTCAGGTGCAGTCCCTGGCATCTGTAGGTGATACCTAACACCTCCTGACGTTTGCACAAGCCAGAGACTGTTCCTGGCTTGGATGTGGCTGTCCTGTTTGAGAGACTAAAAAAGCTGAATAGTGTGGATGTGCCTGGGCAGTGCCCCTTAGACTCCAAACTAGTGAACAGATGCATTTACTGTTTGGGTCTCTAGCCAATTCTACATCCCAGAACAGTATACCTAGCTTTTATTCTTATAGAAAAATCCTATGCATTCATAGTCTCTTACCATAATATGTAGGAGAATGTATCTATATAAAGTTCCCTTTTGAATTCTGGAGGAGGGAAGGATAAGAGTTGTTACACCATTTTAACCAAATCTATTTGATCAAGTTCATGAAAAAGATCTGTAAGATGTTCCTTGAGGAAAATTAGGGTTCTGGACCTAAATTTACCTTTGCAAACCACTGCCTACACAAAACTGGTGTGGTACCTAGAGCTGCAGATCCAAGACAGGACTGCAGCCAAGGCACAACCGTGCATTAAGTGTGGCACTATGAGTAGATCATTCTTCCATTGGCAGCAGGAGCACAAAACCCAGCTCCCTTTTGTTTCACATGAGTGATCATGTCCTTGTCATGGGAATCAGACCACATTTGTGTATAGACTCATACAACAGAGGACATATAGTATTGCAGGTGAACAAACCTAATCTGACTCTGCTTCTTGCACTTGTGCCAAGCTGCTCAGTAACTTGTCTCTTGGTCTGTGCCTGAGATTACAGCAGTGAAAGAGATGACATATTTTGGTCTGGGGCCAAAGAGGCATTTGACATACCTTGGTGAGAGGATCCTTGCTCTGCCTACATATTTATTTCAGTAAACAGCATCCCAACAAGGTTAAATTTGTACAACATTTCTAGCCAGACACAAAATTACCCTGCTGTGCTCAGGCTTCCATATCTGCTGTGGGGCTGTGCACCACCAGAAAGTTTCCTGGCTTCCAGTGTTCTTACAATTATGGTACAGTAACTGGTTTAGAAAACGCATGCATATAAAAAGTTGTATATGTGATAGAATCCTCTGAAACAATGACCAAGTGTCTGTTGCCTTCACATTTCTATAGGTGAAATCATAGATTTATTAGAGCTGGCATAACTAGCTAACTAGTCCCCAGGCATCTAGTCTGTATTCGCCTTTCTTTAGCTGGGGAATGTTGTACCTCAGTTACCAAACTTCGAAGAGGAAAAAATTTGGAGCTTAATTCCTCTCTGGCTTAAACTTTTGTATTATTTTGGCCGTAGATTTATTCTTTTTCCAAGAACTTGGATTTACATAAAGACGTATCTATTTGCACATAATTTGCAAGAGTTCCTTTTAGCCTATAATTGTGCTAAATATGGTTGTGGAGGCCGCAGCATACCTAAAGTATTGCCGAATGGATTTTTAAGAGTAATTTTTTTTTTTTCAAATGTGCTAAAATAGAAAGATCGGAGAGGAAAGAAAAAGAGAGACGAAAGATGGCCTTGTGGTTAAAATCCTAGCCTGCAATCCAAGAAATCTGGGTTCAATTTCCAGCTCTGCCACTTACTTCCTGCGTGACCTTGGGCAAGTTGGATAATCTCAGTGTGCCTCAGTTCATGGGCATGCTAAGAATATTGCTTTTGTCTCTCATGCTGCCTAGAGCATGAACGAGCCACGTGTTTGTTTGCACAGCACTTAGCACAACTGGGACCTGGTCTCGGCACAGCCTTCTTGCTCTACTATAATGGCAACAATAATAGTAATAATGTTTTCCCTCAAGATTATGTGTTGAAAGAACGGAGCGGGTGGTATAAAAGGGCTTCTTTTAGGGTCTTTGGTGGGTGCAATCAAAAGGAGGGAGCTTCCTTTCTTCTGGCATGGGAGCTCATTGATGACACTGTCATACACAGCTCTGCTGAACCTGAGAACTCAACAGAGGTTGTCAGATACTGGTCGTGTCTTTTAACACCTTGCTGCAGGGTGTAAGAGGCTGTAAGAGACAAGTGTAATCTAGAAAGTCCTAGAAAATAGTATAGAGTTGTGTGCTTTTATGGCAGCTATGACTTCAGCCCTATCTTATTGAGTGTCATTATTCTCCTTCTCACCCAAGTAGGTCTCAACTAATGTGAGCTCAAAATAAAACAGCTTGGTTTACTTCCAGTGTAAACAGGTTGAAAACAGCAGGGCTAAATATGGGTGTTAGCATGGAGCACCTTATCCAGATATGACTGGTTAAGGTTTGTGATGCCAAATTATGAGATTAGTGTTGTGGATTTAGATCAGTGGATGATTAGTTTAAAATTACTTCAGTTTCTGAACTCCTTCTTGGTTACCTGAGTTTTTGGAATAAGCATCATCATGGAAATAACCTTAAAACAACAAATAAAAAGCTCACTTAAAGAAAACATGTGCTGTGCATCCAGACAATCTGTCATCTGTCTAGCCTGTGTCATTAGGAAAATCACTTTTCTTGTGAAGGAAAGGAAGGAGACTAGTCAAAGTCCCCATGTAAAGAAAAGGAGCTGGACAAAACTGAGTAGCTCCTGTGAGCTACTGTAGACATGGACTGCTTGAAAATGGGGCCAAGACCACAAAAAAGAGTCAGTGCCTTTGGGTGGTTAGCTTGCAGAAGCTTGGAGAAGACCTAATTTTTAGGGTTTGGATGTTCAATGCCATGTGAAAAGCATGGCAAGGTGGACAGCCAGACTGACAGTATTTGTGACACCAAGGCCTGATGGACAACTTTTGGAAAAATGACTGTTAATAGTTGACACACTGAGTTATATGTATTTAATCACCCTTTTCCATCCTATTGCTATGGAGGAATAAAAGCTGACTTTGATCCGGTGACTGTCTTTCTGGAGTTTGGTTAGAAGGTACTCATCACTTAGGGAGGCCTGAGGAAGAAGAACCATTTGACCTGGAAACCAGCTTTGAGAAATTATTGCAGTAAGGACTTCTCAGGCTTCAGTACAAAGTAATACAGAGAAATCTGTGAGAAGTTTTGGGTAGCTGTTGCTCTACAGACATGGAGCCTCTTTGCAGCCCAACTGCCCATGAAGATGGAGGTGGTTTCCACTTGAGCTTCCGCAATGATGTTTAATTTTACACGGACAAAGTAGTGTTCACCAAAGCTTTCTAAACATTTTTCAGGATTTCATTTATAATGTTTCCTTCCCCTCCAAAATATCTTCCTAAGATTTTTCAGACAATCAGGTAAAATATTTTGACCTCATTGAAAACTTTGAAAGCGTTTATCATTTTATATATAACCTGGAACATCTTCTCAATGCAGACGTGTCCCATCCACTTCATGGAAGAATAATTAAGAATATGGGAAATCCCCATATTCTTAATTAAAAATTGTAGTTTCAACCCAACCTTTCTACCACTAAAAGTTCACATTATTTTCAAGATCAGTGATGCAGCATTATTTTACAGGATTAGGCTTTCAGTGTTACAGCATATCATAGCCTTGTATCTTCTGGTTACTGCACAGATATAAATGCAAGATAATTTATACCAAAATAACTTTTGAGTGGACTGTAATTTCAGATACACTCCTCCCTGTGTTGCTGTATGAAAAAAGGAGGAACTTGCTTATATGAAATAAAAAAGGAAAAGACTTATACTGCATAAAAAATCCTTTTTTCCTCCTCCAATCTTGTTTTCATTTAACAGAAGATACAAGACACAAAGTAAACCCCAAAATTTTCAAGAGATTTGTTGGTTTTTAGGTATTCAGTGTCTTGTTAAATCTCAAAATTAAGAATGAAACACTTGGCTAAACTTTCACTACTCTTTCAAGGAAATTACTTTTAGGATTATTCACATGTGTCATTTTTACTAATTTCCATGCCTGAACTTTTAGGATTATACACATGTGTAATTTTTACTAATTTCCATGTCTAAACTTTCTGCTAACTCATTAGACTTTAGTCCTTTCACAGGTATGGAAAAAATATCATGCTCAGGAATTCTTCTTAATAACATTAACTTTGTAACTCATGCAGTTTTGGGACTTAGAAAGTTTCTTCACCTGAGGTTTTTGTTTGTTATTCCAAATTTACTGCCAGAAACTTGACACTTACTCTAGAAACGTTTGTCCAAGATGGGTTCCAGAGATTAAAAACTGGTTTTACTTGAGTAGTGTGAATTTAAGACTATGAACTACTTTCTCTGTTAGAATTCTTATTTACAAGTTCAATTTGTGCTCATGGGCCAGATTTACAGCAGAAGTAATTAAAAAAAGAAACTATTCATTAACTAATGAAAGAAGTATGGTAGAGACACTAAAAATTTATGTAATCCTAATTTCTTTGTTAACAGACACAAGTGTAATCTACATTGCAACCATGACGACTTACCGGTATGAAAATGTTGTGAAATCCAGTTTAGTCCTTTGATCCAGCCATTACTGATAATTATGGCTTTTGTCTTGTGGGCCTCAGGGAGAGGGGAAAGCTTGTAGCGGTGTTGGGGTATGGGCACCATACTAAGGCATTTTGGAGTGGTAATTTTCTTACCTAATATTGGGAGACTACAAGGACTTTTAGATCTGAGCTCTTAGGAAATCAGTAGCCATCTAAGTATATTTTAAAGACATGATTCCTCCAACCTGGTTTAAATGACCCCTTTCAGATGAGAGTCATGAGCTAAAGTCATGTCCTTTGCTCAAATAGGACCAGGGTCACTGAGGTAGTTTAAAATTTTTCAGTTGAATATTCCTTTCAGAAAATGGGAAATTTCTGTTATTAATGTTGCCATGATTCCTCACGTAGCAAAAGTGAAGTAACACCAAAATAAAATACAGTGTGGAGATACACAATATTTGGATATGTATAGGTGCAGCTGTTTGTAAGTGTGGTTATGTGTGCCTTTTCATACCTAGCTGTGAAATTAAAATGAAAGACTTATGGAAAGACAGAAACCTAATGCTTTGATCGACCTGATGCATTTCAAGGCAAGAAGGGAAAATGGTAGTGCAGAGAAGGGATTTTCTCCCCAGGGAAATTTTGACAGTTGATCTCAGTTTGTAAGGGGATGCCCATGCTCTGATGGCATAGGCTCCCTGGTTCCTGTGTCTGCCTAAATCCCACTTCTGCCTCTAATTGCTGGAATATCTGATTTTAGAAGTAGCAGTTTTTAAAATGGCACTGTTTTCCTTGCCTTTTCTGGGCCACCAGATTTGGTCCACCTTCCAGACTGAATCACCCCGAGCAAGCAGTTATATTCCTAACCTCCTCATTTTGGTTTCATTTCACCCACAGATACCACCTCTCAGCCAATAACGATCCTTTGTGCCCTTGGCCGATGCTGCTCATGTCAGCGAGCGTGAGCTCAACTCCGAGAGCTGTAGGCACAAAGTCAGGTATCATCACTGCTACTAAAAAAATATAATAATAATAATAATTCTCCCAGAGCAAGAGTGTTTCTCCAGCTTGCCTTCAAAGAGCAGCTCAAAATCCTCTCCAGCCCTGAAGTAAGAAAGAGTTATGTCTGGAATATTTCACTCCAGCTCTGAGAGAACAACTCTGTGTATTCCTCAGTGTGTGAGCACTGGATGAATGGCAACAGCAGTTCAAACTGTTTATTCCTTTCTTAGCAATAATGTTTAGGTTCATGAAAGCCTTCCAAGATATATAGAATTCCTCATGCTGAGTAAGGGCTCCTTCACTTATTGCTGCTGCTACACACTATGGACCATTCTTATTATACCTCCCTCCCCATTCATACCACTATAGTTAGGGGACTCTCAATGTTGTCATTATAAGCCCCTTATTTTTCAGGGTGTATAATTCAGCTGTAAAAAATTTGCCCTGGGCTGAAACTTGGCACATGAAGGCCAGAGAGAGGATTTTTGTGTTGATTATTTTTTTAAAGCGAGTTTTTAAAATAAAATAAAATAAAATAAAATCCGTTCAGCCATATTATGTTGTAAAAAGTGCAGGAAAAAATAGAAGTTAGTGGTTTCAGATGCTTTTTTCAGGTCTCTCCTGTGTAACTCAAAGCCAGCTTTGTTTTTTAAACTGAAATTTTCCAGGCTATTAGTCCATAATGTGAACTTGTGCCTTTCAGGTTTCTCTTTAAACACAGGCACACACGAAAAGAAGAGCTGAGTTATTTCAATTAGGAATGAGGGCTGCTGTAATTTATTTTATGTGCACTTTTTCACAAGGATTTTTTTTTCCCCCCTTCTGGAAGGCACACTGGTGCACACCACCTGAATAAGCGTTGGGGTTAGCCCCTCTACCCTTGCCTACTGGTGTCTGCACCTCTTTGCCGTGGGTCTCCTGGATCTCCAGAGAGCAGTGATTTGGATACTGCTCCATTAGCGAACCCACCGTCTTCCCCACACTGAATAAATGTTAAGGCAGGACTGGGCTTCCCAATGGGTGGTTTCCTCAGGGATCAGCAGGTCTAAAATTTAGTCTGAAGGAGCTGGCACATTTGGATTTAACCTTCAGGTCTCTTGGATCTCAGTCCGTTGTCTTGGCCACAGATCCATCATCCTGTTCCTGAGGTGGGCTGGATGATATTTGATTTAAATTCTGTTTGGCAAAGCCCATGAACGTGAAGGTTTCAAGCCTGTTGACTCTTGAGGAAACTGTGGCCTGGAGTTCAGATCCTGTATTAAATCACAAGTTAAAATGCATTGGGTGGCCAGTGCCTACTCTCTAGCTCGTTAATGGTTACAAAACCACAGCATGGTTGCAGACTGTCTTTACAACATGGCTAGGGCTGGATTAGCAACGGAGAAGGACTATGCAGAAGCAGAACTGGCTACAAACAACTCATGCCTGTACAGGACCAACTCATCAAGTGTTCATAAATGTTCAGTTTCACCAGTAGATTTTTTTCTTGAGGAAAAAATGGCCCCTAAGATATAGAAGACTTCTATACTGGTCTTTTGTTCCATTACAAGCAAAACAAAGATGACTTATCACTTTCTTTCCATTTCTAAAAAATACACACATTCCTCAAAGCAGAACTGAGACTAATTTCTTAATTTTAATTTTATTTTGATAGTAAAATTTTATTTTGATAACAAACTTCAGGCTTTTATACATTTAGCAAAATTGCTATTAGTAGAAGTCTTTTGTAGAAGATCTCCATGAGAAAAAAAAAATCAAAATAAAGTAACACAAAGCCCATATGCAAAGATAAATATGAAATAGTACAGTACTAGCTCTCTAAGTGACTCCACCAAGTTTTCCTCTTGGTAGCAAAGTATGTGTTGGTGGGTGAATGAGAGGGTGTTTATCAAGGTGGGTTTGAAGTCGTTTAAGGAGCAGGGTAAAGTGGCAGGCCCCAGGCAAGAGTCTATAAAGCCTGGCCACAAAGTTATTAGGGCCATTACTCTGACATCTTCTGCTGGCTGCTGGCACAGCTTTAGAAAAGAGACCCAGCAGCAGTGTGAGGCATGAAGGGCTGATGCCTTTTACACTTAGTCATCACCAGACTTTGTTTTAGCAATTGTCTATTTATATGAGGGACCACTCTTGCTTTGCCAGGCTCTAACACACTGTTTATCCAGCATTAGCATTTCCTGCAAGCCCAGTGACTTCTCTTCAAAGAGGGCAATTCTCTCTACTAGTTCAGTAGCTCTGAGATCGGGATGCAAGCTGAACCATGATTTCTTTTTTTCACACTTGGGGAAACTTCAGTGATTTACCCAGAGACAGAAAAAGGGCAAGTGAGAAACTCTCACAGCAAGTAGACTGAGAGAGTTGGGCTTGTTCAGCTTGAAGAGAAGGCTCTGTGAGGAAACTTACAGGTACTGGGCCTTCCAGCACCTGAAAGGTGCCTTTGAGAAAGCTGGGGAAGAACTGTTCACAAGGGCATGTAGCAATAGGATGTGGGGTAATGTCTTTAAACTCAAAAAGGGGAGATTTGGGTTGGATATTAGGAAAAAGTTCTTCAATATGAGGGTAGTAGATCACTGGAACACGTTGCCCAGAGATATAGTGGAGGCGCCATCCCTGGAGATACTCAAGATCAGGCTTGATGGGGCTCTGAGCAACCTGATCTAGTGAAGATGTCCTTGCTCATTGCAGGGGGGTTGGACTAGATGATTTCCAGAGGTCCCTTCCAACTTTACACATTCTATGATTCTATGATTAAGTGGAAGCAACTGGTGCATAACATATCTTTTATTTGTGTATGCATGTATATGTAGACAGGGTGGGAGAAAATGGTCAAAGCTGCCTTTCAACATGTTGCAATACCCCAGCCAGGGTCTCAGGGCTCACATCAAAGCCCACAGCTCTGTATGTTAACACAAATTTTGGGTTTCCAAGCCAGATACAGCCGTGAAGTTCCACAGGGTAGAAAGCAGTTATCTCTAACCCCTATCTCACCTGCTGACAGTTTCTCTAGGAGGGGTTTTCTCTTTATGCTGGGTGGCCATGACAAGCCTGGACACATCAACTCTGTGATTTTTCAGGGTGGAATTCTTACTTTCTTGGCATTCAAATTTGCTCATTTTTATTCTTTTTAGCCAATTAATGCTGGATTTAGGCAGGGTTTGGGGGGCTTGGGTGGGTTTTTTTCCTTTTCTTTTTTTTCTTTGGTGGGGGGTAGGGGAGCATGTTCTGGTTAAGTCAGTTCTCTTACTTGTCTGTAGGCAGGGAATACCACACACAGAGGCACGGGCTCCTCCTCACGCCCCATGTTGCAGCCACCATTCCTGCAGACAAGGAAGCTGAAATGAAGCTGCCTAGAAAGCCTGTCATCACGGCTCGCTAACCAGCTGGAAGCCGTCCTGCTGAGCAGGGGGAAGAGCCACCCCTCGAAGAGTGGGAGCCCAGCCTTAGCTCCAGCCCATCCTTGCGGGCAAAGCAAAGCCCATGGGGAGGACCTGGAGGCTGTTTTTGGTGTGTGACGGTACTCAGAACCCAAGCCATAACAGCAGCACTTTGAAAACAGAAAAGAAACCAAAGCGTCTAATATTGGGTCAAGCCAACATCTATAAATCAACGTCTGTGAATTTATAAACTGTTCGTAAATTTAAGTGCTTTTTGGAGAGCTGTTTGTTATTATGTCAGGGCTGGGAAGGGGGGTGAGGGAAAGTACTTATATTCACTCACTGTCTCCTACTCCGGATTTACTCATATATTATTCAAGTATGGAGAAGGAGCAGAAGTTGTCTGGGTGAGGGGAGGTGTTAGGGGGATGCTGCTGTTGTACCCCAGAAGCATTTGGTGCCAGACCAGCAGAAAGGACAAACCAGATTGAAACCACATTTGTGCCTTTCAGATTCCCCATCTGTCCTTCGGTTGTTTCAGCCAGCTAACACAGCTTTAAAACAGCCAGAGAGACATGCAGCAGGAGGCCCTCAGCCACTGCCTCCCTCTTCTCCCCAATGCCTCTGTTAGGGAGCAGAGGTTCAAAATCATCTCAGCAACCCTGCAGCCCCTCGTCCCCCACGCTCTGAGATGTGGTGACAGTTCCTGATGACTCTTCCTGCAGCGTGATCTGTACGGTCAATGGGGACTGAGATGCTACTGCTGTCAGTGGGAACTGGTGGACACCTTTGAGGGGGGAAAAAGAAAAGAAAAAAAAAAAAAATAAAAACACTCTGCAGTCTTTCTCTACTCCTGGCTGAAACTATTTCTGAGGTTCCACTATATTTGGATAACTTTTCCTCCCACCTCTATTCATTTTTATTCCTTTCACCACCTGCTGTTTCTACAGCCAGGATAAGGCACAAAAGTGTCCTGAAAGGAGTTGTCCCAGCTTGGTGGGAAGCAGGAAGTATTGGAAGGCCTAAGAGGGTGTGAAAAGTTTTGGAGGTTACGCTCACAAAATAAGACATTGTTCTGGTGTGGTGCTGCTCATTCAAGTATCTCAACACTTTGCACGCATGAACGAGTTAAGCCTTATAAAACACCTGTAGGGAAATGGTATCCTCCAGTTTATAGGTGATGAAATGGAAGTACTGAGGGAGCTGAGGCCAGATTTCAGACCTGAATGCCTTCAGTTAAGCTTCTAAATCCAAAACAAGTTATTGAAATCAGCATACACAATCTATCAAGTCATGCTGATATGAAGGGAATGGCTGTGCACTTAGCCAAACCCAGGCTCCCTCCCGAGCAACCTATTTCTAAAAAGCTTTGGCCTGGGCTATTATAAAAAAGCTGTGCAATCTGTGTAGACAAGCACCAGACATCAAGCAGTGGAGTGCTAATATACAGGTGAGTGTTTGAATGTTCTCCAAACCATGTAAGCCTCTTTAGTAAAATAAAAATCACCTTGGAAGCCCACCTTGCTTCTGAGCTGCATAAAAACACCCTGGGAAGAACCATGTTTCTAGAAGCCAAAAGCTCAAGGATAGGCAGGGTAGACATCAGCGTATTTTCTGAAGACCTGGAAAATTAATCAAAACATTTTCAGAGCTCCAGAAAAATGGGATTTGGCACCGGTTAAATAGCCCTGGGCAAAGATTTGAGGTTAGTTATCTACTTCACTTGAACATGACTTGCGTCCAAGCTCCTCATTTCTGTATTCCATGTCCTGAGTTGACCTCCACAATTTCTGCTACTCCAAAGTATAACTACTTTTTCTGCTCTTGCACACTGCAGGAATAACTTGTCATGGCCTGTTTGCCGGTATTTACAATGTTTCCTTATGCTATAATGTTTGTGTGATGCCGTAGATTTGATTCATTTCTGTCCTGCGTGTCGTCAGCCTCTCTCAGAAAATTAGCTGCTTGCATATGAAGGGACTAATCCATTTCAAAGAATTAAACACTTCACTGTTGTCATATTTATGGTGACTCTATTAGCTCTTTTGTGACACCACCAGTCAAAATTGTACTTAAGGAATTTCAAATGTGCAGATTGGATGCCCTATCCAAACACGCTCCTCGCAGGCTCAGGTAGATATTGCTCCCTCAGTGGTATATAACACTTGTGGCTCTGATTTCAAGGTTTAAACCCAAGACTTTTCCCCTTAGGAAGCACCTTCTGAAGAGGTTTGTGTGGGTCTAGAGTCAGGACATTGTAGGGAAGAGATATTTCACTAAATAGAGCCTGTGCCTGTAACAATCTCACTGCTGAGTCAGTCAGGTGTACAGTAGCCCTATCAGCACTTGCAACCCTGCTTTGGATCATGATTCCCATCCTTGTCGCAGGGTGCAGGGCACTATCCCTGGGGAGTGTTGTTCATCCTATCATTGCACTCTTGGGTTATCTGGTGGCTTTTCTTTGGGAAACAGCAAAGCTTACTCACACAGACATCACCTCTTCTGCTTTCAGCAACAGTTGGACTTTTTAAAAGAGTGATGACCCTGAGTGTAGAGAGATTGTTTTGTAGAGTCTGTCTTTGTAAAACTGTAGTAGGGAAGACAGCAGCTAAGGAACCCATGCACATGGTATGTACTCAGAGGTCTTTGATGAAATGATATTGATGGGGACCTACCCAGAGTTTTGGGTTTGCCAATGTTAAATGGAGTCCAGATGAGATGAATGGGGTGGTTTGCTCTGCTTGGACCATGCTGCTTGCAGACTCAGGCAGATGTGGTGCTTTACCAGAATTGTCTCTTCTCTTAACCAGGAAGATGCAAAACACTGTCCTCATTTCAATTTAAAAAAAAAAAAAAAGAAAGAAAAGAAAGAAAAGGGGGAAATTCTGGCATTTTTAACAGACTCGTGGTGCTTTGGAGACACTGGAACTATATCTCCATATGTTTCTAGATTCAGAAGCAAAACACTGCTTGCCCATCATCTAAAGAAAGGCAGCCTGGCAGCAGAGGAAAGGCAGAGCTGCAGCCCTGATGGCTGGGATTAGGCTTCCTGACAGACTTAGAATAGACTTTGCTGCTGACTTAACTAGTAACACATGACAGAGCATGAATTTTCATGGAATAGCTGCTCAGAAAATGAGTAGGAAGTGGCTCAAAGCAAAATCAGGGAGACAGCTATTTGCAGGGATTGCCTTCTGACAGCATTGTCTAGTGAACCCAGCCAAAGAACTTAATGTGAGTGAAAAAAAAACGTCAAAAGTCCTGGCTCCAAAGTGCAGTTCTGTGCAGTCCCGCTTGCTAGGCACACTTGGTCCCCGCTTCCGCTGGAATAAAAGGTGAGTCAAAGGAAAATGGTGTCCAGAAGTTCAGAGCAACCCAGACAGCCCTAACCACATGACAAGCCCAGAGGGAAGTTTTAAACCACCCACACAACAGCTTTCACAGCTTGCCAAGAAGTCGGATCCTTCGGCTGAGGAAAAATAGCTTGCATCTGGATTCTGTGTTTGAAGCCCATGGTAGAGGAAGAAGAGAATGAGGAGGAGGAGTGGGAAATGTGTTCTGCACAGACCAGATTGCAGTTTGATTTGAAGCATAAAAGGAAGGAGTTTATTATTCTAATAGTAATAAGTCATTTCTCCCTATAAGCATAGTACAACCTTCTACGAGTGACAGATCAGCCAAGAACAGAATTAGGGCCATTCCTACCATGGTTTCAGTCCAGCCTGCCTTTGTTTGCTTTAAAAATAAAACACAGCTCAGGGTTTATTTGAATGGATAAAGAATAGAAGGAGAAGTTCATCAGCTCCTAATCATGTGGGCTAAACGTGAATCCTTGGCAGCTGAACCCACCATAAAGGGTCTGGCTGCGAAACAAGCTAGCGAGCACAGGTTAATGGTCAGGTATCTACATTTTGGAAGGGCAAAGCTGACCAAATATTAAGGTGTTGACTTTTGAACCAGAGGACCAAAGTGATGTTCTTGTTTGTGGCACTAACATAGTGCATCATCCTGAGTAAACCATGACTCTCAAACATTTTTTCCTCTACGTGGGAGCTGCTGAGAGGCAGTGATATGTGTCTTTGAAAATTCTTGAGGACAAGGTATCTGCATTGCTGACTCAAGCTCTAGTTTGGCCACAGGGGCTGAACTAAATCTGGACAAGAAAATCAGATGTTATCAAGCCTTGACCTGAGTGCTGCAACTCAGTTGGTTGTGCCATTAAAGTGTTTGAATTGTCACTGACAAACCTTTGGCACAGATCAAAAGTGCGGTTAACAATTTCCAGCCATGATCAGGGAGTTAGCCCAGGTCAAGGACAGCTTCCTATAGGCATTTTGGACACGGTCACCCTGTTTAGTAGACTTAAGGAATTGAGACTTGGAGCAAAGGTGCAGCCACGCTATACCAGTTGGTCTCAACCATGGGAAATGGGCCCTGGCACCAGTTATTGGAACTGATGCAGTCAAAATGTCCATAGAGTGGTTAGAACGATGAAGCCTTGAGTTATTTACTGGTGGCTTGAGTTGCAGGATGCCTGAGATTGTGGCTGCTAGGTCTGGTGTCCTTGGGCTTGTGCTGGCATACAGAGATGCAGCAGGAATTTTATCCCAAGAATTAGCCTATGCTGGTTTTTGGGCATCAGTAATGTGGCTTGGTGGCATAGTCAGAGTTTGTGGGGATGCAAAGCAAAATGGGATTTTTCACCCTTGCAGAGGCAGGGCTTTGGGGACCAGATGACAGTGCTGCAAGAGATGCATGGTGGAGCAGAGGATGAGGTGTTCTGCTTGTGGCTTTGTCATCAGGTCCCTCTGACCTCAGGCAAATTGCTTAACCTCATTGCTTCCATTTCCCTTGCTGCCACATGGGGATAATAATACCATCACAGGATGATTGTAAGCATTAATTAGCATATGTAGAGCACTTTGAAGATGAAAAGCTTTTAATGACTGGTGGGGATTATTAAAGCCGTTCACGTTCAGTAAGTGTTATTAAAAAGAAACCAAATCTGAATGGTCTGCGCTGAACCTCATCAGATCCTGGGACTTAAATACTGGTGGAAGGACGCCTATACCACACGATGTAATTCCTCAGTAAATTGCCCAGGGGCTGAATTTATCACTTGCAACCACAATTCTGAGAGCTAGCCAGAAGAACTGAGTGTCATCTGCTGTGACTCACTCCACCTTCCAAAAGGGGAAAAAAGGCAGTGGCATGGTTGTGATTGGGTTCATTTCTGATCTGTGGCACATGCTCTCTAACACTCCTGAACTCATTGAGTAGATTGGGGATTATCTGGGAGTGTTTTAAAGTAGGAGCATCTGCTCCTCTTGGAGACAACCAAGGAACACTTGGACACTGAATGACTGAGCTGTAGGAACTGGTTCAGGGTGGCATAGCAGAGGATGGTGTACTGTGGGCAAGTTTCTCTGAGTTGTCTAGAATGAGTGAAATCCTGTAAAAGGCCAAGAAGAAAAAAAACAGGCAGAGGATTTCATATAAATATGTGGTAAAATACTGAAACACAGACAAACATATGTTAATCGAATGGGCAAGAAAGAAAAAAAAAATAATCATTTCAATCTTCCTACGCTTGCCTTTACAGATGAAATGGAATATCTGAAAGGCTGTCTTTTGCTTTTGATCTCTCATTTTTACTTCAAAATGCTGCTGTGCATGAGGAATGATGCTTGTGTTGTAAGGGCTGGTATTGGAGAACACACAGGTCTGAGCTCTGTGGGTTTGTAGTGGGACTGTTTGTAGGGCATGTAGCAATAGGATGAGGGGCAATGGTTTTAAACTAGAGCAGGGCAGGCTTAGATTAGATATTAGGAAGAAGTTCTTCGCTCTGAGGGTGGTGAAACACTAGAACAGGTTCCCCAAAGAGATAGTGGAGGTCTCATCCCTTGAGATATTCAAGGTTTTGATGAAGATCTGAGCAACCTGATCTAGTGAAGATGTCCCTGCTTACTGCAGGGGGTTGAATTAGATGGCCTTTAAAGGTCCCTTCCAACCCAACACATTCTATGATTCTATGACTGCAACACGTAACTCATTGCTGCCTCAGTATCCTCCTCTGCCTGATCAATTTACAACACATCAGGCTTGTGCTGCTCTTGACTTTCTGCTGTGCATAAGTGCTTCCATGACTATTCTTGGTGATATCAAGAATATTTTCTCTTTTCTACATGCTTAATTACTAAGGACAAGATGCTGACATCCCATAGTGACTCAAGGTAGCACCAGGATTTAATTCCACTAAGCCTTTAGCCAGCTGTTTCCCTCACAGGTTATCAGTAAGAAGAATTCACTGATGATTTGGCTGCTTCTCATGGGCTTTCCTAATTTCATGTGCCATTGAATTGTTAAAATTGCTATTTTTGCTATTGCTAACACTTATTATTACTGTGGTTATGAAATCACTTTTTTAAATCTCCTAACCATTTTGCCAATCACAAAAGAACTGTAGTAGTGCTTGACCATGGACTTCACTGACCTGTTTCATTAAATCAGTTCATTTTATTCAGTTGTATTAATTTCCCTTTATAACTAATAGTAATAAATGGACTCGTTGCAATAATATTTTTCCACATCCCTGTTTTCCACACTGGATCTCATGGCTTTTCATGTGGCTTTACAGGAGAGATTGGTACTAACATCCATAGCCCAGGCATGCTAACACAAAGAACCGAGCTCATCGCTAGTGCCCAGCCTGGGAGTAACATTGCTACACGAGTAAGCCCCAGTGCTTCAGTTTGCTATCAAACAAATTAAACATTTTCTGTGCTATTCCAGGCTTCACAGACACATGAAGCAGAGGAATGCCCTAATATAGCTTGTTACACTCAGAAAAATACTACCAAATGCACAAACCAGCACTTGGAGAACTAGACTGCAGTTTAATCAGTAATTCAAGTTTTCACAAGACAGTGCTGCTGCCATAAGTTGCAGATCTACAAAAGTCCCTCAAACTGCAAATTTTCGCAGAAATTTTCCCTTAGTCAAGAAAAGATGTGATCAGACTTAATAATGTCAAGAAGAGTGGACAGGAGACATCCTAGAGGGAATCCTGAAAAATCAAATTTTTCTTAACATTAAATGGAAAATGGCAGAGGGTCGCTGCTGTGCTGTTGTGTGGAATGATAGTATGACCCTTTGGAAGGGCTTTTTCAACACCTGTGGGCAAACACAGATGCATTTTAATGGATGGGTCTTTTAATTTCAGTTTGGTTCCCCAAGTGGCTTGTTCTCCTTGTCCCAGATTTGTCTCATCCCTCTGGAACAGCTCATTTTTCCCACCAAATTGCCCCTTGAAACTATGCATTTTTCTTCAGTGATGGTGCAAGAAACCTTGGATTATATCTCCAACATAGACATCACAGTTAAATACCAACTATGTTGGGGGTTCCCACGGAAGCCAGTAGCTTCACATTTATGGGAAAGGGATTTAAAAACTGTTGGGCTGTCATCAAGGGCTTCCTTCACCCATCCTTGGTTCTCAACATGGTAGGAACCACCCCACTTCTTCCACAAGACAGTGAGAAAATGCCCTTTCAAGTCTGTCCATGCCATGCCCAGACTAATGAGGCAGAGCGAGACTGTTCTCAGCCCTGGGGACACTGGGAAATCAAGGCTCCTCTGCAAGCTGCTTGCACCTGCCTTCATGATGGGGCAAGGATGACAATTCCCAGCTGACTGAGTACAGTTGGTTAGAGAGGAGGCTTGGAAAATCTGATGGTGTGGCTGGTGCCTTTCCCTATGCGTCTGTCCTGATTCTCTGAGTGCTCAGAGGGTTGTGAAGGAGGACAGGTCTCAAGCTTCAGCTCTCAAAAGAGACGGGCTGCTGCTTTTTCTGCAGTCACCCCAAGGACACACAATATCTGAAGCCCCACTCTTCTCTGGCAGTATCCAAGGTACTTTCTGATACTTTTAGAGATTATGACACTGAGTCTGTGGAGCTCAGCTGTCTCTTTTTCATTTTTTCATCCTTTGGGGAAACATTTTTCCCTCTCCTATCCCACCTGAAGGTGACTTCTTAGAGGTTTCTCCCTCAGAACTTAGTGCTTGCCCATGAGAGGAGATATATTACATCGAGAGCTGCTATTTTCGGCAGTTGAGTTGCAGAGTGGTATAAAGCTGCCAGAGAAAACGGAGGTAGGCTGGTGTTAAAATGAAGGGGTTGATTCTGAACTCACGCTGGCTTTACACTGCTGTAATGCAACTCACTTGAATGGAGTGTTTTTCCTGATTCATAATGATGTCAGTGAGAAGAGAAACCTAACGGACTCTAATTTAATCCCAGGCTTTGGCAAGAAACTTCATCTCCCTTTAATGAGCGGAGGTCCTTTTCATTAGACTCTCAAATACCCCGGTGATGGGTGCCAGTATAAAACCCTAGATAGGCAGACATTTATGTAATGGCAGCAGGCAGTGTGCTTTAGAGAAATGGAAAAGGCATTTTAATCGTGGTATTAGGCCGGATTCCACAAGATAGTATGGAAGGCATCAAGATGCGAATGCCATAACAATCTGGAGTGTGTTACCACTGCATTGATCTAATATTGCGATGTAGTAATAGTAATTTCAGGGATATCTTGCAAAAATGCACTCTGGGTTACAATGGAAAGAATAGACAGGGCAGGGTGGGGGGGAGAAAGGGAAAAGTTAAAGCCTGTTCTGCTGCTAACATCAGACCAGCTTTGTGTTTGCCACTCCTAGCTTGAATCTCTGCTGTTAACCAAGAGCAATGCTCAAGGTTTCCTTGGAGAAGTCAGGGCTATAGAAAAGAAGTTCTGAGTCACCCTCTCTAGTCATCCATTTAAACACAAATCAATTGAATGTCAATTATCAAGGCATCTCTGGGGCCTGCAGCCCATCTAAAAACAAACATATGGACATTACCCACAGAGCAGTGGAGTAACTTCACTCAGGCAGAGACAGACATGGCCAAAGGAACGCCCCCACTCCTTGTTCATTTTGGAGCAGCAGGAGATTTGGTGATTGCAGAGGGGTTAATGAAAGACACTGTCTGCACTCAGCTCTTATCTTGGGACAGTATCAGCAGTGGGTCTGCTCCAACCAGCGCAAATGTTTCTACACAGAGATGGAAACATTTCACCAACACCAGGCTTGATATTGCCAACAGACCTTTGAAACATGCCTGGCAGTGTGTTTTGGAAGGATTGGTCTCAGACTTGATGCCTGTATCCATAATAAACTTCAGCTCCAAATGCATTATGCATACATTTGCTCTGGAGACCCATGCACCATATTGCCATCATGGGCAGCCTGAAGGCAACTTGAGATTTTCTTACATCTTGATCCCATTTGCCTTTGTAACAGAGGACATTGTGTCATTTGGGGGTAAAAATGTACCTAAGTCTTCCTGATACCATCATTGCAAGGACAGCTGGGTGAAATGCAGCTTGCACAAAGATTGCAGAACACATTCACTTAGGTCTATAGATTTCCCAAAGCTGTCTGTGAAGATGCCTGTGGGAATGGGGTATCCACAATAGAGTAACAAGACCTTGGGACATCCCTTGAGACTGCTCTACTGAAGATGTAACCAATGAAATTAAAGAACTCACAGAAGATAACACTGCTGATGAAGTAGACTATGTGCCGTGCTGTAATGTTATAGGACCATCCTTTGGATTTACAGCTGAAGTAGATACAACCTGGTCAAGTCTTTCATAGTAGTAGGTTCCTGAGACAAATTCTGCTCTTTGCTGACTGACGTCGTCCAGCTTGGCCAAGAAGCATTTCCATTCTGATCTAGGGAGGCTAATAGGATGTTTGGTATACATGTCAAATTATTCACACCTTTTACATTATCAGCACCTGCATGATCACAAGTGAGAAAAGAAGGGCCTTGCACTGGCCATTAACTTCACAGCATCCATATTCTTTTCCAAAGTGGTTTATTTTTAATATGTGTCATAGTTTTGTGCCCTTATTACTGTGCAGGCCAAGCAGAGTGTTAAAGGTTTTTAGGAAGGTGGGATTCTTTTGTTTCCTTTCAGCTTCCACAGAAGGAATAGCCATGTCAGTGTTAGTGAAAAACAGAGGTGGTGTGTAAGACAGCAGAATGGCTGAATAATTGGTTAGGGAAAGAAATAGAAGTTAGGAACATAGAGAAGAAAGGCATGAAAGGACAGTCTGTGAGGCAGAGAGTTCTAAAAGCTAACTTAAAAGTAAAGTTAAGCTCTGGCTAAAAATGCAAAGTAAAATTTTGGTTTCTGATTAACCCTGAAGATCAAGGCTCAGCTTTGGTTCCCTTTCTTACTTTGGCAGCTCTGATTTTAGATGTGAGCATCCACTCAGTGAAAACCTGTTGGCTATTAAACCCACCTTTCCCTGTGCTGAGCTCTACAAGGAAGGGCAAATGGGATCATACAGGTTGTACACCTGGTAAAAAAAGGTACGAAAGATGAGAGGTATCATTTTAAATCACGTGTTTAGAAAACATTAAAATGGTGAAAATGAGAACAATGGCTTCATCACGGCCACACCCCTCCTTAATTTTAAATGACCCAAAAGAGCATGTTTGAACTAAAAGAGGTGAAGTTTCTGTCTCTGGGTCTTGCAGGGTGCTGCGAGCTCTGAAGCGATGTTGCCACCTTGTGGAGCAGGAACCAACGGGGTTCATTTAGGGGGGGGAAAAAAAGAGGAAAAAAAAAGAAATTATAACCTTTCACTCCATGTACTTTGTGTCAAATTAGAAAGAAAAGTCTGTCCGTTGGGAGGGAGGGGGCTCTTTCACAGCACTGAGCCCAGGATGAAGATGCTGTGATCAGAGGGTACAATTCCTCCACTGCTCATTCTCAAAATTAAGAATATCGTCTTTGATTTCCTTCCTATTTCCCATCCCCTGCACTCGTTATATGTTTTTTTCCTTTCTTTTCAAGGGACTGGTGATTTTACCATTACCTTGCAAGGTCAAACCTATTGTTTTTGTTAATTTCTATGTATTATTGTACTGTAAAAAGCCAAAAAGAAGATCACCTAGTTTTTATGCACTTTAGTCCTGCAGACTTTGCACAAGCAGAGCTCCCACTGACTTAGCGCAGACTTTTGTCTGGTTTCTGAAGCCACACTTCTCCATAAGATTCATAAAAGAAACCTTCAAAACCTGTGGGTACGTGCCCAGCTTGTGTGGGCCAACGTTTTGGAGAACACACATTACTTTTATGCTCAGGAAATCAAAACTGGGCACAGGGAAACGATCACTTTAGCTTTCAAAAAGAGTGAGTGCCTGACCTGGAATTTGCAGTATTTAGTTTCAGCTTGGAACTACATGATGAGGAGATCTGACTGCATTTAGTGGGAGGATGCAAATCTCTATCACCAGGCACGGCAGCTGTATCATGCACACTGGCCAAAGAGCAAAATTCCAACTACTGACATATTTCCCCTCTTTCTTTCTCTTAATAGTAACTAGCACTAACCTGCAGAATGGGAAATTTAAGGGTTCATAAAAGGTTCACAGCACTGGGAGGGTGGGGGGGGAGCAGAATTATCCAACCTTTTTTCCCCTGTAAATTTTAGCTTCCCTGAGCTCCCTCACCTCCCCCAGGCAAAGGGGCATTGTATTTTGTATCTACCAGTGGGCCCTAAACACGGATTAAATATTATTAACAGAGATTCTCAGAGCATTTTCTTTTTAATAATGGGAATTTGTCTCTGACAAAATGGGTCTTTTCATTTAAAACCTGTATTAATTAAAAAATGGGAGCCTGGAATTTCAGCATATGTCCAAATGCTAGGGTTTTTCCCACCTTTCATTATTTTTATTTTTTTTTTAATTCTATTTTCTCCTGTCCTTACTACTATTTTGTAGCATTGAAAAAAAAGTAAAATAAAACATAAAATACAATATTGAGATAAAATAAAATGTAAAATTAAAAAATACCTATAAATAAAACCTGAAATGTAACAAAGTAAGAAGAGGGATACAGGAGTGTAGAGAGGAGAGAGAAGAAAAAAAGAAATATCAACAGAAGCCTGTAAAGTTTGAACTCTTCTCTTAAAATAAAAAATATTCAAGAGTGGTGGGCTGGTTGTTTTTTGGTTTTTTTAATGAAAACTCTTCACTGTTCCTGTTTCTGGTCAGCACTATTTATAAGCGATCGTTGCTGAATCGTTCACCCTCTGGCAACATCGGCATCCGACCGGCGGTGGGTAAACAGCTACTCCCATCTTACAATGTGAATAACAAACTTCCATTTACAAAATATGTTTACCCCACTGTATGCTTGGGCATGAATGCTACCTTCTTTTTTGTCTCTGGGTCTGTACTTCCCTCCGAAGAGTCCTGGAGAGCCCTACGAGCTCCAGCACTTCCCAGCGTACGTGCACGCACACACACACAAATGTGCACAGCTCCAGCACGGAGCCTCCCACCTCCCTGCCGGGACCGTTGCTTAGCAAGTTATAAAACCAAACCCATCCCAAGGAAGAAGGTTTGGGCAGCATGACATTCCTGCTTCATGCTGCCCACGGCTCTGAGGCTTCAGCATCAAAGGAACAAGGGGAAAACTGGTGTTTTGGGTTTATTTAAGAAAAAATAAACAAAAATTAAGCTGTCAAATGCTGAGGTTTGGGCCACCCCAGCAAGCTAAAGGCTGCAGGGGATCCTCAGCCAGCTGATGAAAGTGCAACACACTGATAAACTCTTCTTTGATGACATCAGGTGATGTTGGGGCCCAAAACTGGAGGTTTTCTGCCTGTGCCCACTCCACCTAACCCAGAACAGCCCCAAAATCCTCATTCCCAGCTGACACACTGCCAAACTTCTTGAGTATTCCCATCCTAGTAAGCAAACAGGGTGGCAGCCTAAATGCGCCCCCCACATCCCCTGAATCTCACCCCATGTATCTGCCACCTTGAATCACCTTGAAATGCCATAGGTGTTTCCCACAGGATCGAAGCCGAGTTCCTGTCCACCCCAGTTCAGCATGGGGATAAACACATGCCTTGAATAGAGTCAGGTTTGTTCAGAAAGGGAAACAGAAGGAACATTTACCTTCAATCCTATGTGATTTTTATGTGTCCCTCTCTTTTAGATCATAGGGAAACAAAGTTATCTCCAGAGTCTCCCTTGAAAGAGATAGATTCACAGAAAGTTTGACCTGGAGTTTATTAATAATGATAATGTCTCGTAAGATCATATTTTATCTGGAACTGACTGAATCACTGTAAAAACACTATAATGAATTAACAAAATAAATCCAGGATTTTTTTTCCCTACTGTTTTTCTTGTACAAGGGCAATTTTTTCCTTTGTAAATGCAGATGCAACTCCTGGTAACCCAAGTGCCAAAGGGCACAGTAAGCAGTTTCACAGTCAGTGGCATACTTTTATTTTAAAATTGTGCTGGAAAGCTAAGAAAAACACACAAAGTTTGCAGAACAGTGTAAGAAAACCTTATGGCCAGCTAAGCGAGCCTGAAAGCCAAACTCATGCCTTGAACAGGTGCAGTAGGGTGCAAAGGGGTGACCTGTTTTACCACCCCGAGTCTGTGGTGCTACTGGGAGCTGCGTTAAACTCCCCAACGGTGTGAATGTTAATGCCCAGCAGTTTGAACAGTGATTTCTGAGTTTTGTGAGTTTTCCCATTTTCCCTTCCACCCCAGAGCCATCCTTCCTCTGAAAATACTGCAACTTTTTTCTGCCCAAATGACTGAAAACTTTAGGGTTTGGACTATCAGGTTCTGGACCAGTAAATTCTAAGGAAGAAAAAAATCCACCACCTCCTACTAGACGAGGAAAATTTCAATCATCAAAATGAAATAAAACAGAAGTTGGGCAAAGCTGTTTTTAATGAAGACCATTACAGGGAGAGGTGGCGTTTTTCCTTCCCTCTGTGAGTGTGTGTGTGTGTGCGCGCGTGCGCAAGCACATCAAACCCTTTTATATCCGGTCACAATCAGGGAGCTGAAAAATCTGTCTTTAATTGCAGATGTTGTAAAAATAATCACAAACGAGACTAAACTAGCATTAAAAATGTGGATTCTTGACTTGTTGCCTTGGCGTGGAACATCTTTCTATTGAACTGCTTATAAAACAGTAAACTATGAGTCAAAATTTCTTCAAGAAGATGTCTTTTCTTGTTACGGTTATTTTACTTCAGAGGGTGTTTCCTGGCTTCACCAGAAAAGGGAGATGGTGGGGAATGTTTGCTCTGTCTTAAAAGACGGCTTTGTTTTTAATTATCCTTGCTGCAGAATACAGTCAGATCTTTCTGCTTCCACTTCTTTTAGCTCAGATAAAATTCTCAGCATTTCAGCTTTTTTTTTCCCTCCCCTACAGCTTTTTCCCATTTGAACCATTATTTATTGCTTCTTTACTACCTTTCACGCAGTTAAATGAAAATCTCGACGCTTAATGGTGAAAACACCCCAAAGGAATTTAATTTTATTTTAAGGGTAACGTCGCCCTCATGAACAATCTACCTCCAAACAATGAGAAATTGTTTCTCCGATCCCACCTACCCTCCTCCTCCTCTTCCTTCCTTGACTCTTCTGTTCGGTTTCGATCCCGCTAGGGGAAAAGGGGTATTTTGTTAGTTTGAAATCAGATTGCTGTTGCCTTTTTAGTACCTTTATAAATCCAGGAACATTAGCTGAAATGAAGTCTAGTGCAAAATGTTTCCTTTCTATGGGACCTAACACATTGAAGGGTGCCAGTAGGTGGTCACTGCTCATAGACTTTAAAATGCAGATTAAGCCCAGATGAACTGTGCCAAACCTTTTTCAACCCTGTTGAAGTCCAAAATAAATTCACACCTCCTCATTTCTGTCCTATTAATCAATCAATTCAAGAAACTGCAGTCTGTGGTGGGTATCAGTCAGAGACTTGTCTGTTCAGTTGGGCTGATGCACAGAATAAATGTTTTCATATATTTTAAAATTAATTTTATTTCCTGTGTCTATATTTTTAATTTTGTTTTCTTTTGCAAGAATGCAACTGTGACTACCTGTTGTCAGGAAGACCATAAATTTCAAAGTTAAAATAACATTATATTCCAGTATTTGTTTTTCAGGGGGGAAAAAATCAAAATAGCAATCTAGAAAAAATAAAGAGGAAACTGTGAACCCTGCTTAGTATAAATGTACAATAATAAGATTTATTTTTACTTTGGCTGTTTGAAACTTCTCTAAGTTTATGCCAACAAACATAACTAGAGTCCTAGAATGATCATAATCCATCCCCACCAAGTACAAAGAAGGGTTTCTCTTTTATGGAGACTTGACTTTCCAATGGTAAATTGTTATGTGAGGCAAGGGCAGCATTAGCTAATATTAATGACTTCTAATTCTTTGCACTTTCAATATTCAGGTTTCTAACAGTTTCACAAAAGGCAGTTAGCTAAGTATCCCAGGAGCCCCATGGAAAAGGGAAAAAAAAATTATCTTCATTTGTACTCTGAAACTAAGGCACAGAGAAACTAAAAAAAAATCTTTAAAAAAGGGAGTGACAAAACAAGGGACAAGATTCAGATGGCTGCTTGTTTTAACCAACTGACAAAATTCCTTCCCCACAAAATAATAATAATGACTGCCTGCCTACCAGGGAGTCCAGGCAGAATGGCAAAGGACTGCCACCTAATCCAGTACATTCCTTGGTTTGACAAAGTAAGGGAGATCCATATGGGAAAGGAGAGCACTGCTATTTTGTGCCTCTCAGACATCAGTCTCCTGAGCTCCAAATGTAGCAAAATTCATCACCATTCATCTCCCTCAAAACCAAAATGCAAATGAAGAAACTAAATCTATATCAATCTATTCAAGATGTTTCCAAAATGAGACATATACAGTTGTGTAATCATCATTCTGGTTTTTTGTAACATCTTTTCCTAAGAATTCCTACTATTTTATCTGACATGACATCAACATGATGTATCATAGACAAGACTTACAGAGAACTAATTGTGATGACTCACATGTCATTCCTAGATGATAAAAGCTATTTTAAGATCCATTATTGGACATAACTCAGATAATATTTTTCTATATGTGCCTAATCTTTATGCGCTTTGCATTTCATTTGCCACTTTATTATCTGGTCACTCTCCTTCGTGAATGAATTTCAATTATGACCTTGGATTAACCATTATTCGGTCACCTCAATTCTTTATTAGATCATCTGCAAATAAATAGAACAGCACAAGTCTTAACTCATGTCTCTGTTGTGTAACTTTATTAAAGCCAGCTATTTGTTTCAGTCCTCAGCTTGTTTCCAACCTTTCAACCATTAATCCCTGTCAAGATAGTTCTTATACTATGACAGGTTAATTTTTGAAAAATACTTTGCTGTGGGATTTCATTGACAGTTTTTGAAAAGTTAAAGTAGTCCAACTAGATCCCCATACTCTACATCCCCTTTTAGTCCTTCAAAGGTTTCTAATAGATTTATGGCTCCTGACTTTTAGGAAATGTGGAGCTGTCTTCCTTATATAAGATCTATCTCTGTCTACTAATTCTACTATTTTTTTATTCTACCAGTACTGACCCCTGGGTATCACCACTTGTGACCGGTCTCCAGTTGGATTTAACTCCATTCACCACCACTCTCTGGGCCCAGGCAGACAGCTATTTCTTAGCCCAGCAAAGTGTGTACCTGTCTAAGCCAAGGGCCACCAGCTTCTCCAAAAGAATATCATAGGAGACTGTGCCAGAGGCTTTGCTGAAGTTAAGGTAGACTAAGTCAATAGCCTTTCCATCATCCACCATGCAGGTCACCTGGTCATAGAAGGAGATGAGGTCGGTCAGGCAGGACTTGCCCTTCACGAACTCATGCTGGCTGGGCCTGATCCCCTGGTTGTCACATATTTGCTCTGTGATTGCCCACAGGATGACTTGCTCCATAATCTTCTTTGGCACCCAAGTCAGGCTAAGAGGTCGGTAGTTTTCTGGATCTTCCTTATGACCTTTCTTATAGATGGGTGTCACATTAGCAAGTCTCCAGTAATCTGGTACCTCTTCAGTTGTCCATGACTGCTGATAGATGATGGAGAGGCTCAGCAATCACATCCACCAGCTCCCTAAGTACCCTCAGGTGGATCCCGTCTGGCCCCATAGACTTCAGACAGTCCAGATGGAATAGTAGGTCTCTAACTGTTTCCACCTCAATCGTAGGGGGTTTATTCTACTCCCTGTCCCAGTCTTTCAGGTCAGGAAGCTGAGTACCCCAAGATTAACCGGTCTCACTATTGAAGACAGATGTAAAGAAGGCATTGATTATCTCCGCCCTTTCCTTTTCCTCAGTAGTCATGTTCTCTACTGGATCCAGTAAAGGAGGGAGATTCTCTTTGGCCCTCCTCTTACTGTTAATGTATTTGTAGAAACCTTTTTATTATCTTTTAACACAGTGGCCAGGTTGAGGTCATATTGGGCTTTGGTCTTTTTGATTTTTCCCCTGCATACGCCAGCAACTTCCTTGTACTCTCCTCAAGTTCCCTGTCCCTTTTTCCAAAATGTTGACTTCATAGCTGCCATCTTCTTTTCATCTAGTACAGGGTCCTATAAGTGATAGGTCCCATAACACAATTAGGAGATTTGCTGCTTTGTGGGTGAATTTCTTCAGAACTTGTGAATGAATGATGTCTGACCTTGGCCATTTGTTACTGTTAAATTTTACTGGCTTATTCTAAAATTTCTGCTAGTAACACTTAATCTTGGCACAGTTCTTGAGCTTAGTCCATAACAGAGGAAAGTTCTGTTGCAAGAACTCCTCACTGCTTCTCAAAAATAATGTATTTATCTTTTCTGCTGTGGTCTTATCTTGCCTAAGAATTGGCTTTTCTTTGAATTAATGATTTCTTCTTTGCAGTCTCAAACAGGACAGTTTTCAAAGAAATGTATTTGAATTTTTTTTATTAAGGTAATTTTTAAGGGTTTTGGTATGAGGTTCCTCAAATTATTTCTTGACCTGCTTTATTATTTTTTCATATTTAAAATCTTCTCTTCTTCCTTCCTTTATAAAAAACTCCTGGCCTGCTAAAAGGAAATAAAATCAAGGGAAATTTTAGGGAGAATTTTGGTTGATCAATATCATCATAGCATCTCATCTTTAAAAGTCTTCATAGCAACTATAGTCATTTAATACTTTTAGCTATGCCTTCCTATTTCTCAAAAAACCCTGAGATCCTCACTTTCAAGTGTTTCCATTCTTAAAGTCAAGTAATAGAGTGGTAAGTACTTTTTTCCTTGCTTTTTTGCATCATGGTTGTTGTGGCTTTCTGAGACTTAAATAATCTTTCAGTCCTTCCTGTTAGCCTCACTGTTTTTGTAGCAGATCTCCAAACTTTTTTATTGCGAAATTATCCATCATTCTTTAGGACAGAAAGGAACCTCTCAATAAACACGATTAGTAGAGGGTTTATTTGGGGGAAAGAAAGCAAGTATTTCTTAAAATAAATTAGCTTGAAAAAATACTAATTTTTTTTCTTTCTTTCAAGAAGAATAAGGAAAAAAAGGCAAAATATTGAAGTATGAAAACCTTATTCTTCTCCGATGAAATGAAAGACAGTTTTCCCATTCTCTTGCACATGAATAGAACAAGACTTTACAGCAGGATCATTTGCTTTGAAAACCTATTTATCAAGACTTGAATTATGTCCTAAAACCACCAGATATCAGTACCACTTAGCCCTCATGAAGCATGGAAGGAACTTTGGATGTTAGGACCACTCATGTAGTTTGCAAGCAGCAAAGCACAACCTTCTGTAACACATTTTTAAAAATATAAGTAGCTTATCAAAATCCCAACTCCTTTCAAAACTCTAGAAGAAGAGGTAAATGGTTCATTAAGAATTCCCATGAGCAGAAATTAATTGTTTAATGAGACTTGATCTGGCTGAAATGGGCTAGTTTAGCACAGTGTGGTTTAGCTACCCTTTGTGTATGACCACAAAAGGGTTTAGTGTGGTGACCTAATTGCCACAGCAAGACCTGAGCTTGGTAAAATGTGTTAAATAATCACACTTACCAGATCCATCTGACACCAGGGGAGAAAACTGCCCTCTAAGATCTCCTGGAAATGTAAGTCTAAATTGTTTATATGTCTCCCCTGTTCAAATGTAAAGCTGCATGGGCACAATGTAGCAGAAAAGTTTAAAGGAAATTATGTGATGCAAAGCAAACATGCAAAAGAAGTCATCTCCAAAGAAAATAACGGCAAGAAATAACCTACAGAGAAAATGAAGTCTTGCCAGATTAGGAAATATTTAGTGGAATGTGCCAGCTAACATAATAAGTAAAGTTGGGACCTTCTTAGCTAAAGCACAGGTATTTCACTGTGGATGATGGATGCTCAGTGCCTCATTCTTCGTCACAGATCATGGAAAGGCCATCCATAGCACACACTCACCTATGCATTATAAAGCTACTGGAGGCAGACAGTTGTAGAAGCAGTTGCAAATATAAAACCTATAATGAGATGTGATGGGTGAGAGTTGAAGAACTGCTGCTTTGTTGACTACGCTGTTAATGGAAGAGGCTGATAAAAAGTGGGACTGACAAGGTCTGAGCTTTGCATTGCAGGATTGTATTGTGTCCAGTTCTGGGCTCCCCAATTCAAGAGAGATAGGGAAATACTGGAGAGTCCAACGAAGGACTATGAGCCTGAATGAAGACTCCCTCCTCCCTTATTGGCTGAGGGACCTAGGTCTGTTCAACCTGGAGAAGAGAAGACTGAGAGGAGATCTGATTAATGTATATAAATACCTGAAGAGTGGGTGTGGAGAAGATGGGGCAAGTCTTTTCACCAGGGCTGAGTGATAGGACGAGAGGCAGTGGATATAAACTGGAACATAGGAAGTTCCCTCTCAACATAAGGAAAAGGGTGACAGAGCACTGGAACCAGCTGCCCAGAGAAGCAAATAAGGTCTTTGTTTTATAATCTGTGCTCCTGTACTTGTGTGGTCCAGTGCTGAAGGTGAGGCTGAAACCAATAGAATGGTTTTCAAAGTTATTGTTGAATGTCAGGAGTTGTGAGGAAACCCTCACATAGGAAGTTTGTTTGCCAGCCTCCTGTTGTTACTTACCACAGAGACACACTGACTTCACCAAGGGGAGATTGTGCTC
>VZTU01026615.1:0-20906 GCA_013400835.1 Zapornia atra
AGACATAATAGGATGAAATTAAGAAATATGAATATTTAGGCTACTGACAAGACTATTTCCTGATACGAAGACCTGTTCTAGTTAAAATGGTCTCTTAAGGAAAAAAAAAAAGGCTGTTCCTAGCAGGGAATATTTAACACCATCCTGCACAATATGCTAATCCTCACAGGAACATTACAGAATTGTCAGCAGGATGAACTAGCTGATCCCTTCTATCTCTGTTCTGTTTAATTTCAATATCTCTTAGAGTTTCTGCTTAGGAGAATATGTACTGCACTGCTACATTTTTCTGTTTTCTTAAGAACTGTCGTGTCTATAGCCTAGAGAATGACCTACTGCTGCAGGACATCCTCTGTTTGCTTCTCATTGCCCTTGATTTTCACAAGTAAACTTGTCAATGACTGGCTCCAGCTAAAACATTTGAGCTCAATTTACCTAGTTACATACTAAGTATCGCTGTGGTATCAAGCAGATGCTACCTACTGACCTGGAGTCATCAACTCTCCAAAGCTCCAGGACTCTGCAAATGGATGTACACAAACAGAAAATGTCCTTTGAAGACTTGTCATCTCCCCTTTACTCTCCTAGGGAGAAATTGGAGGATTTACATGAATGTTTGCCCCCTTCTTTGCCTCTGGAAACATGGAGATAATTGTACTTAAATAGAAGTTGTGTGAAAAATGAGACAAAATTATGCTGAGAATGGTTTTTAAAATGTTCTTCTTAGCTCTTCAAAGCATTTTAGGTGAGATAAAAGCTTTCTACTTTTCTGCCAGATCTAGGGTGTTACATCTGTTTTCAGCACTGCTATCCACTGCTCTGTTCATCAAACTATTTTAATGTATGTTCATGCACTGTGGAAAAAAAAGTTCTACATTTTAAACTTTCAGGTTAATGACCTAAACAAAATGTATTAAAAGATTTTAATTTATTAAAATATATTTACTATTAGTGGGGAAAAAAATCTATATAAGTAGGTGTTAGCAAACAAATACAAATCCAATCCTGCATCCTGTGGCAACATTATTGAGCTCTTGTAAAGACAATTGGCTTTGGAAGCTCTGCTGATCTGTGTTCCCTTACATTGTCCTGTTCTTAAATTCAATGACCTTTTGAAACATGGAAATCCATTTGTGTAGCTCAAAACTCTGTTGTCCTCAAAGTTCTGTAGCATGCTATTCTCTAAAGGAAATTAATATGAATCTGGAAGTTACCCAAAGTCATCAGAACCCCCTAAAAAGATAAGGTCTTTGGGTCAAATTCATAGCGTTCAGAAAGGCAGTTAAAAAGCAATCCAATCATAAGGGCTGGATATCTAAGTCTGCAATTTTATACCCATTTTCCATATACACCTTTGTGCTAATCGTAGTGTTTCTCACCTGTAGCAAGTGGAAAACATTTTTTTTGTCAAAGTAACAGCTTGCAGCTCCTCTGCTTATTGCTATTGAA
The DNA here is from genome assembly GCA_013400835.1 of Zapornia atra. Classification (NCBI taxonomy): domain Eukaryota; kingdom Metazoa; phylum Chordata; class Aves; order Gruiformes; family Rallidae; genus Zapornia; species Zapornia atra. The sequence goes on from VZTU01026615.1 coordinate 1,450, forward strand.
CAGAATAATCATAGATAACTACTGGATGGTTTATTTGTGAAGAACAGAGGAAAATGTTTACAGCGAGATTCACGGTGTGGTTGGTGAACCATAGTCTTCCTGCAAAAGACTTTGGTTTTTCAAACAACTTAAGATACTGAACCCTGAAGTTTAGTGTTTTTATGACCCTTCCCCTTCCATAAAAATATTTGGATAATTTTTCATACTCAGGGAAGACTTTTTTCATCAAGAAATCTCTTTTTGCCTAATTTTATGGAAAATAAAATAAAAAGCAGTGTTGTGTAATATATACTACTGGAAATATCTTTCTGTGATATGATCTCCATTTCGTTTATGATAAAATGGGAATGTTCCCTTTAACTTCAGCGTAAAGTAGATGACAAGCCTAATGATAGTGTGTGCTGTTGTGGAAATGAAGTAGCAGCTAGTAGTTTGTACATTTGTGATCCTTGCAATTTTATCATAAAATATTCTTGCTCAAAGTCACAAATCTATCAAAATAATACAAATCATGTGACGTAATGAAAAGTTAGTGACCCTTTTAATAAGTACTTTGAATAGAGTGTAAGCATTCTAGTCATAATGTTATATAAATAAAAATAAAAGCACTAATTTCATGACTCATACTAGGATTTGGGAAGATATTAGATACAATGGATCTCAGAAAGGCTTCATACAAATACATCTAAGTGGGGTAGAACTTCATTTATGCCTTAGCTTTCTGGGAAAGCTATTCTTTGGATGTTGAGGTCTGAATTCTGAAGATTTGGCAAGGTTCTGAGAACAGCAGTGGTAAGAGACCTAGAACAGAAAAGGAGAAGGCTTAACAACATTCACAAAGTTTTTGGTGCTGAATAGCAGATCATCAGAATAAGGATCACAGGGGAAACAGAAGTCCATAAAGACCAGCAAAATCCATAAAGCACAGTTTCCCAAGCACTGCTGATGAGCAGGCACTTCCTCATTAAGAGCTTGTTACAGTACATATATATAGGCTCAATCAATTTGTTTTATTTTACCAGGGCACCAAGTGCTTCCCATAAAATTTGAGGGCACTCAATACTTAATTGAAATCAGCCACATATAACTCTTATACTCAAATAAATATCTAGCTTTTCAGAAATAATCAACTGAACCTGATATACATTGGTATATACAGGATAGCATAAAATGTCATTTTTTTAATAATCATGAACCTGTACTTACTATGTAAGGATTGATATACTTTTAATAACTGACTTACCAATACTGAAGACCATTTTATTAAAAGGAATTTTCAATAGGAGAGAGGAGTCAGTCTAAAGCTTACTCCGCTGGCTCTAAATATACAGAAAAAAAACCAAACATATTTGCTTTGTTCATAGAGAATCTGAGCTTTGTTTTTTCTTGTGTTTTATAAAACTGTTTACATCGTTACAGTGCTGATAAAAAATATGACACTATGCAATGTACAACCAAAGTGGTGTAATTATTTTTTTTCAAGCTAGTTATGTGCAGTTTAATGCGGGTTATGGCATGCTCAAATATCCCATAAAGGGCTCCTCTGCGTGTTTCCCTGAAGCTAAGCTTCTAGCTTTTGTCCCTTTCACCGCTGTGTCATTCCCTTCTTCTGGTTCAGGACCTTGAGCAGTCTGAAAGAATCTGTGATCTTTGGAATAGCTGACCTCCATGGACAATGGCCTACTGCAGTCCCCCACATAAGCCTGCCTTTGTTCCATGGATTTGGTTTCCTGAGAGAAAACTGTGAACCTGTTTTGAAGGAAGTAACCTTGATTCTCCACTGTCTTGTGTGCTGAATAATTGCTTACAGCTTCACAACTTTTTCAGGTGACTATCCATCATCAGATTGTCTTGATAATCCTAATATGTGTAAACATACATGTCAAAGGCAAAATACGCTCATGTAAAATTCATAGAGTCTAATGAGAATCTTCATTTCATTAAGAGCTAGTAGGATGTAGTTCCTTCATTTGGACACACTATGAGAATAGAATAAATAGAATCATAAATAAACATTTCTAATAGCTTGATTATTTCTTGAAGTATATAGGATCTGTTGCTGGAGGATATAAAAAGAACATTTATTTAATAGAGTTCTGCAACTTCATATATATATTTGAGCATGTAAACTGCTACAATGTATTATAATGTACACAAACCCCAATATGCTCTATATATAATCCCATCTGCTTTAAATGTGATGATTACTGATCATGGCAGACGGCACACATAGTGTAAATAGTTTGCTTCATAAAAACCAATATATTCTAATTAGAAGTCAATACTTTTAATATACAATCTAATTAGTTGTCATACAGATTCTTGTATTCAGCAAATGTAACCGATGTGTTTCAAATTACTAATTTAAGTAGACCATTATTTAATTGACAAGCCAATATTTTAGGATAAAAACTGGTATATCATGCAATAGAAACAATATCATAAAATGAAAATAATACTTCAAAGTACAATCTATCTAAGTAATTCTATCTGATAAATTAAGTAACTTCATATGGTAGAAGTTACCATGAATGCCACTGAAGTCCTCTTCCTATCAGTCCTTCTATGGTACTTCCTTTCATAGGAAATTATCTCTAAATCTGCACAAAGCACAGTGGATGCAAGTAGAAATTCAGGATACAAAGGCTTGTTTCTTAGCTTTCACATTTGGTCAAACTAGCACCAGCATAGCTTTGGAAAGTGTTATTCAGAGATGTGGAGGAGGAAAGAAGATCATCCACTGTGGTACTAGTTGTTTAAAAAAAAGAATCTGAGTATCTCTGGGATTTCCAGAAGCACAATAACTTCAAGAAAAAAACAATTAGAAGAAAACAAGGCTCCTCACAGCATTTTGATCCAGTGATCAATTCAAATCCAGCAGAAGGTGGGGAAAAATTTTAGGTGTTTTTTTACTTTTCCTTTTTTTTTTCCCACTTTTCCTTTTATTTTCCCCTGTTTCTCCTCCCTCCCCACTGATGATGGTTAAAATTTGATTCCTGTAGTGAGAAAGCAATGCATGCAGCTGCACAAATCTAACAGTACTGCTGCTCTGGGGAGATATTACAATCCAGAACCACAGTTTGATGGATATAGTCTAAATGTAAACTCACACTGGGTTGCCTATAGAGTACACAGACTGTAGCATTGGATGTTGGCTGATTGAAAGCCAGGTGAGATGTCCTGGTTCTGGCCAGTCTAGAGCCAACCTTCCCAAGCCAGCACATGTGAGCTGAGTTATCCCAGGTGAGCTGAGTTAGCCTGGGCTGTTTTCCACACCACCTGACATCAATTCCCCATAAAAGGGGCTGGTTGGGGGAAGGGTGGGGCTTTGGTGCCTCCAGGACAGTCTGAGTGTTGCTGGGGTATTGGGGCAGTTGGTTGGTCTATCCTTGTCATCAAGCAGCACTCTGTAATCATCAGGTTGGTAAGGTACTTGTGTTATCACTCTGTGTGTGTGTGTAACTGCCTGTTATTGTTCTATGTTCATGGTGGTTTTTGTTAGTAAGCTGTCCTTATTTCAATCCAGGGAGGCTCTTTCTCCTGCAGGAGCGAGTAAGTGGTGTGTGATGCTCAGCCACTGTTTGGGGCTGAACCACCACATGAGATTACTCAGGGCTTAATATAGTTGCACTGATTTTTAAGCAGTCTTGTCAAATATTCCATGGAGTTCCCTAGGAAGATTTGTCTTGAAGGCTTTTTCTGAAGGTCCTGAATGCTGCATTACTTGTACCTATGCTGATAACTTCATTATCACTAGCTGTAGCTTTTTAGATTCCTTAATATTAAAGTCAACTCTCGGCCTGTATGATGACTGTAGCCATCAAAAAATCTATCACGTATCAACTTGGAACTCAGAATGACAGGGTAAGATTTGCTATTGGGTGAGTTCTTTTCCAGTTCTCTGTTGTAACTGCTGTGATTATTCCAAACGGTTGCACCCAGCTCACAAACAGCATTTTTATCTGGTATAGCTGAATTGAAAGTTGTAGCTTTGTCTCTGGCAATACTTAGGAGATAAGGTTTTTTTGGGTTTTTTCATTTTAGTGGTGTTATTCTTGGCATTAGTAAATTCACAGTTAGAATTTTTCCCCCTCCTACTGAATATGCAGAATATGGATCTTAGAAGTGCCTTAAAGGTTCCCCAAAGAAGGAATATGACACTAAAGGGGAATTTATTTCAAAGAAAAACTGTATTGCTTGCAAGAAAAAATGAATAAAGTTGGGAATTCCTAACAGAGAAGCCTTAAAACTCCTTAGCTTAAAAGTATTCCTCTTTTCCATTCTACTCCAATCTCTGAAGAAGAGCAAAATGATCTGAAAAAAACCCTCTGCATAAATAATTGATTTCCTTTACTCTAGATGTGAATTCTTCCTGCATAAAAATGTTCTTATGGAGTACAGTTTGTAAGGCTGGAAGAGTGAAGTATTTGGTCTTTTTTTTTAATACACAATCATTTCCTTTGGTTTTCCTAGCTGTGCTACACAGTTCTAGCTAAGGGAAGTTCTTATATACCAATAAACGATGGTTTTGATCCTGGGCTAATGATCTGAATTTATATCACGATTTGTTTTTTCCAGATTTCATTTTTAGCTCATGTCATGGTTAGGTCTAGGCAAAATTAGATATTCTGGGAATAATTTAAGAAAATAACTTTTTAATAAACTACCAAATGAAGCAAGAAAACCATGTTAATAGTGCCTTTGCAAGTTTCTGAACCCAGGCAGGGATGACCTGAATTTATCCTCTACAAAAAGAGCAAATAGAATTACTGTTTGCTTCTCAAAGATGTAGATGCAATATCAAACAGTCCATGATAATGCACATTGAGTTACTTGATAGCCCACAAGAATAGTGGGCATTTCCACTGGTCTCTCCACCAGTAAAGAAATATCCTAAAGGCTATTAAGAAAACTTTTAATGCACATCCTACTTTTATTTTAATGGAATCAGGTCACAATTGTAACTGAGTACAGCAAGGAAAGCCTGACTTAGAGATGGGAACAGAATATTAAGAATTAGCATTTTGTGCAGTTTTGTAGTCTGCTGCCTTTCTGCCAACACTCATGGGTGACTGGTGTTACCTCTGGTCTACCTGGAACTAGGGCCTGTCAAAAAAAAAAACAAATCGCAATATAAAATAATCAGCTCATGAAAAAGTTCAGGCTGAGATTTGTTTCTCATTTGTCACATCAAAAACAAGAAACCTTTTATTCAGGAAGCTGGAGAGCATTTGACATTAATCCTGCTGATATGCGGCGAGAATAAATGAGGAATTTTTGTTGTTCATATGTTCATGTAGCATATTAATGATTTTGATAACAGCATGATGATATTTGGCTACTGCCTAACATTTTAAATTAAATTGTATGGCCTTAAGACTGTCTTTGTCTGACGTTGTTCTAGCAAAGCTGTAACAACTTATGACTGCTAAAAGATTGGAGAACCAGATCAAGTGTAGGTCAGGCTATGGTAAAAAAAATATTGTCTGTAATTAGTTTTATTATATCTATTTAGTTTATTGATTGAGAGACAAACACACCTTGTTTCCTTTTCCTTTTGATCAACAACCCTCTTTGTTCTGTGATATTTATGTGTAGCATAGATGTGCAATAGTTATTTAATGACAATTTTAAAACGTAATAATTCAGCATACTAAGAAGCAGCTATGCAGAGAAAAAAATCCCTTGTTTTTATTTAGACTAACAGTTCTACAGAAGTTGAAAAATGTAACATGGAATAAATTTAACTTTGCTACTGTCACCAATGATAATAATGTGTCCACCTTCTGACAAAATAAACTAAATGACAATCGCTTGACTAATATTTACCGTCATTCAGGTACCACAGGAAGGGCTGTTCATGAGTGATGGTAGTTTGGAAAAACAAATATGTGCCCCTCATCTTGAAAAGACATGTTATTGAAAGAGACTTATGAACTGCAATATTGATGCAAACCACAGAGCCGTCTCCTGAGCTATTAGGGGTGACTAGAACATGGTAAGTTTGTTTTGTCAGATATTCAGACCGATTTCCTGCTGCTGAGTGATTGACTATAGTTGTTACAATGCAACACCCTCAATGTGGAAGTTTCACCAATGGAATCAGAGAGCAGAAAATCCAGTTTCTCATCTATTCACAGTCAGTGTTTGGCTTTGAAGTACTTGTATGCACAATAAAATCAGATAATTTTTTTTATCATTATGTTTGTTCATCCTGTGGCCTGTGAAATGAAATCTCTAATCAACTGGTTTGTGGTTTTCTTGGTGGTTTGGGTTTTTTTTTGGGAGTGGGGACAGAGTTGAGAATAACCCACTCTCCATTTGGGTAATTAAAGAATCTTATCTTTATTCTTGGCATTAAGAAACATGTATAATCAGATGACAGTTGAAGAAATGCAGGCTTGGAGCTGGGTGGAACTCTTTTCAGGGGCAGAAAAGAAAAACAGCTGATATATTTTATACACATAGTTTATAATAAATTCAAATATAGATAAATGAACAATGAGTAAGATGTGAAATCACGTTAGAAAAACCTAAAAAATGACAGAAGGTGATAAGGAAGGAGAAAAGGAAAAAAGAGACTTTCAGCATCAGTATCATATTCTTCAGGGCAAAGAACTTAGGATGCTGATGGCTACTCATCTAACTCCCTCCAGACTGAAGTCATTAACATTAGGACACCCAAAGGGATGTAGAAAGGTGAGTGTCATAACACAAAAAAGGGTGCAAACTTATAAACCTGTGTATGCTGATGCTAAAGTGCCCAGGGCCAACAACCACCCATCAGTTGTCAGACCAAGCACACTTGTATGTGACATCCTGTGTCCCCACTTCTTAATGCCTTTGCTGTCATACCAGGCCTTCATTTCTCTACACAAAATCATTATGCTGCAGTCATAAATATCTCTTACACACAATATCTAAACTGCTTATTACTATTATCTATATAAAATCAAGTGTCCCATACAAAGAGTACCAAAACAAATTTGATGTAACCTCTGGGTGTTTAGGACACCTGATATTGCAGCAAAATCCAGACAAAAAACTCAGTGTAGTTCATGTAAAGCTCGGAGAGAGCCTGACCTGCTGCAATCCGGACACCTTGCAAACTCAGGACAAAGCCTGTGGCCTGCTATTACCAGTGGCAAGCTTGTACTCCTGCAAAGATGTTATTTCAGGCACAATGTGAGGGTTACAGATTTTGAGCTTTGAGGTTTGCAAGCATGAAGAAATGAGTGAAATGTTCATTTTGGTGTTGCTGATCCTCAAACAACACTTTTAGCAACTGAGAGTAGAAAATTAGGAGTTTATTTAAGATAATGAGCCTTATAGCACTTGCATCATGTAAATGCAACAACTAGAGACACACTCAAATCAAGATAATTAAATTTTATTGCATTAATTTGTTAAATTATTTTAATGGCATTAATGTTGGTAGAAGCATTTTTCAAAATTCCACCTGAAAGACAAAAACAACAAGCAGTAACTTACATAGGTCTTCAGTTTCTGCCCTGCTCCTGAGCATTTTCACACAGAATTAAGAGTTGAAGAAGCAGATCTAGTATAAAAAAATAGCGCTGTAGTTTGGGGATGATTTCCCCTCCTAGTCACCATGTCCCCATAGCATCTCTTCCAGCTAGATTCATTTTTTTCTCAAGATGAATGCTGGTCAACAATCACAATGTTGCCTTTATGTACATGGCTGTGTGTCTTTTGTGTACGACAGCAAAATTTCACCTTCATTTTTCAGTGTCTAATTAGATAACAACTATGTTGCTCTAATCAGAAGAAAATAAGGATGTAGTGAAGATGCTGCTTGGTGATAGTCTGAACTTAGTGAAATCTAATTATAAGTAAAAGCTGTTTACCATGCATAAGGAGAGTTGACTAATATTTGTGCCATATTTCTAATGTCAACTTTGTAGTTTCTGACCCCATTTACAGGTTAGCTTTATACTTAGGTCTGGGATGGGACACTAAAGAGAGCCAGCAGAGGCATGTCAGTGTCTGTACTTGCTGGTTTGTATTTTACACAAAGCAATACCATAGAAACTACACAGAGCAGTGGGTGCTTGAACACGGGATCCTCCCATTTCTTTTGTAGTCATTAGACTTCAATGTCACGCTTAAACTAGCCTATATTTAGCTCAATTAATTTTTATGCCTTGAACTGAAATAAAGTCACTTCAACAGGAAGATGAAGCTCTTTATCATACACTGTAAAATTGTTTAAATGCCTTAGGTAGTGGACTGGGATGCCTTAAAGTTTCATTTTGGAGGCCTCTCTTCCACAAAGGGAAGATGTAAAACATGGGAAAAGGTGTCTCAGAAGGGGATATACATTGAATATTGCTCAGCTGACAGAGAACACTGAGGACAGGGGGATGTTACCAAAATGTCTAAATTATGAAAAAAGTGCAAATTATTAAGCCAGAAACAATTGCACTGGGTGCTTAGAAATAAGTCCTACTCAAGGTTAACTTTACATACCATAGATAAAGTTCTTTCTGTGTTTTAAAGGCACGAGTTCCACCAAGTAGAAAAAAAGATTAATAAGGTCTGTTCAGATCCCACCTGTTCTTCTATAGATCAATCTGTCATTGCTTCCTTTGATTTTACTGCAACAAAACATAACTTTAGACTTGAATATAAATCTGACTTGCAAAGTTTACCCATTGAAACATAAGATATGAGACTACAAAAGAGAAAGTCATATAACAGAGTGCTTCCTTTACTGAAGCAAATCCTTTTTTGCTCCTTAGAGAGTGCGATAGTATAATGTGGAAAGATTGCTCTTCTTACACTGGAAGAACAGTTTATTCATTGTTCTGGCAGCATTTATTTGGATCTTGAAGAAATAGGTTATAGGAAGTATGGGAAAACGTTATCTTTGCCACGAATTTCCCTCTTTGGAAATCTGTATTATGGAATAATTTCAGTCAACGTCTTTTGAAGAATGCTTCTGGCATCAGAGTCTTATTTTGAGAAACAGATGCTGAGGGTAGTATCATCAGAAAAATTCAGCACCCCATCCCACTGGAAAAAACCACCAGCAAAACGACCAATCAACACTGTGAAAATCTCTAATAAGAAAATTCTGGCTGGAGATACAACCAAACAAGTTATGTGTAAAAGCAGCATTCTAGAACCTCTGAAATATAGAATATTTTAGTTCGGAAGGGACCTTTGAACATATCTGGTCTACCCCATTAAAAATACGGTTTAGCTTAGTGAGGTTGCTCACCACTTTTTCTTTTGAGTTGAACATCTCCAGTAAAGGAGATTTCACAACCTCTCTGGGCCCTTGAATGTTTGACTGCTTTCAGTCCGATTTTTTTTTTCCTAGCTCTAATAAAAACCTTCTTTTGATACAACTTACATCCATTGTCACTAGTCATCTTGTACACCTCTGAGAAAATTCTGGCTCTGTCTCCCCTATGAAACACTCACTTAAAGCAGACATTAGATTGCTCATTAAAAAAGGTTTGACAAGGTGCTGAGAGCCCAAAACTGGACAAAGTGTGGTCCAAAACATGCCAGGTAAAAAGAGAATAATCGCTTCTCTTGATCTCCTGGATATGCTTTTGCAAATGCAGTGTAAAATGAAGTTAGTTTTCATTCCAGTGAAGTCACACTGCAGTATCATTTTCAAATTTTTCACTGGTACCCCCAGACCATTTTCTGCAGAGCTTCTTGTTGGCAGAAGGCCAGTTGATGCCTTCTAGTACTGCTGCAGAGGGTTGTGATGTCCCGAGGACATGTCTTTGCATTTGCCCTTGTTGAAAGGTTTCTGTTGGTTCATTTCTTTTCAGTCTTTTGGGGTCCCTCTAAATGGCAGGGAGGGCAGCCAGGGCAGCAATGCCTTCGAGCCAGTTCATTGTCACCTGTAAGTATGCACAGGGTGCCTTGTGCCTGCCACCCAGGGAGACACCAGTGGCTGTGGTGATTGTCTCTGAGTACCACCACATTTAATCAATCAGCTGCCAGGCAGACTTCAAGCAGCTGATACACTTCAGGTCTGGGTTTTGCTCTTACTCTATTTTTAAAGTAATTTCTTTATTTAAGTAATTCCAGAAATTAACTCTCATTTCATGACTTGTTATATGCGATAACAAAATTAGTTCTTAACAGAGCTCATTGAGAGTACAGCTAAAATAAGTGTTGCATACAGGCTATGTTCTGATTATCTACCTGTGAATATTACCTTGAGGCTGTATAGAGCTATTTAGGTAAGATTTGTTGTATCGAATCACAGATGACATATAATGACATTATAGAGACTAGAGCAGAAAAAAAGACACACTGTACTTTCTCATATGGAATTTTTAAGTCTGATAGTTCTTATGGTGCAGCAATGTCCTCAAGCTTCCTTTGGGAGTCTGAGACAAAAGCAACCCATACTTTTCACTGTCTGTATGAGCTGGTTGGCTGGCAGGTCCCAGAAACTCAGGTGACCCAGACTATAATAGATTTTTATCTCTGTTTTAGAGTCTAACCATAACCATCTTAATCTGAGAATCCTAAAACCAAAAACTTTTCATACAGAGACATCAGTTTCTGGGCTAAAAATTAAAAAAAGAGAACATTTAAAAAGATGAGAAACAGTGTCTTTTCACTCTGCTTTCTGCCACCTTAAATATCAGTGTTCCTTACATGAATGCACAGGAACCTAAATAAGAGACCTGACCATTCAGAAGTTGAAACACGTTGTAATAAGATGGCAACACATTCAAGATAGGAAACGTTTGTAATAAACAACCCTTGGCTTTATTTATCACTACTCTGGGATATCTAGACACAGACACTAGTCTTGAAACAGGACCATAAAAGTGAAGCCAAAGACATTCAGAAACCCTTTTTCTGATAAGCACAATCTCACAGAATTTTTTGCATGAGTAAAATGAATGTACTTGATTGAATGGTACCAAACAGTAGATAGGAAAGCTTGACAACAGATTATCAGTACTTTGGGGGAAAAAATCTGGTTATGTTAGAAAAGGAGTCTCTGTCGTATGTTTGGCAGTAAAATAGGCAGTGAAAAATAATTTACTGTGTTTTTAACCAGTATACCTGAGTATATCAAGATGAGTATGTTCTTACTGGTCTGAAAAGTTGCACAGTTATGTCAGTCTTACTGAAGGACATAGACCTTAATTATAAAATTCCAGTAAGGAAACTATACACAATCAAGCTTTGTAAAGATGCAGGCAATCCAGGCAAGGATGTCATTGCATTTTTCTATAATCACAGGCTGATTTCATCAAGTGATTTAATATACCATATATTAGATTCAATTCTTAATGTATCTAATTCAATCAGGTGATGTTTCTGGTTTGAAAGGTGATGCATCTTGATTGAAGTGAGGTGCTGGATGCTGTGGAAACTACATCTAATGCAGCAGTGGTGAAAGTGCCTGATTTGCTAAATGCTATGTAAGATTCAGGAAGTGGGATCACAAATTTAATGGGTAACATGCCATTTAGAGTATAGTCCACCGCACAGACCTTGTTTCTGTACTTCAGTATGAAATCACATATATACAGCATGATAGTTTATTTTCTGTCTGAATTTTAATGTATTTTGAAAACAAAGAGAATTAAAAGTACCATGAGAATATTCAGATCAGGAAAGCACTGCTGTATTTGGGTGTACAAACTCACGACCTGCTATTAAAGCAACAATAATGATTACTTTTGGGCAGACAGGATGGAGATATTTGGGGTAAATGAGAACTCATACAGTTGACAACCACCTTAGATTTTGAAAGTTTTGCAAAATTTGTTCTGCTCAGCTAGCAAAAAAAATTCTTACAGGTAAGCAATAAAATTTAATAAATTTTAAACTCTGAATACTAGATCAGTCAAGCTCAGTCAAGCATCATCATCAGTCTCCCTGTGAATCTTAATTGACAAGTTTCATGGACCAGAAAGTTGGGAGAGGTTGGGGCCAAAAGATACAAATTAACTTGGCATATAGGGAGAAAATAGACAAAACCTTAAATATTACATCAATATTAGCCAAAGATATGTTGCTGTATTTCAAGTTTACAATTTCCTGAAAGTTTAGGCAAGTGTAGTACAACTGCTAGTGATGTAACATGGCAAGAAGGTGCTGGGTTTCCTAAAACAGATAATGAGTGAGAATGCTTTCTCATTTTTACTGGGATGTTTTCAGAAAATGTGTGTCTGAAAAATATCTCTGGGTTTTATATTATTTGACCTACTAATCACACTCAGAAAAGGCAAAGGCAAGAAGGCTTGAAGAAGCTGTGCACCTTATGCCATTCATCCAAGAGTCTGTATGCTCTGTGTTATCTTCAAGTCCTGTCGATGCTCTGTATCTTCCACAAGGCTAATAGGAGCGATAAGAAATATACTCCTGTCATTCTGTCTTTTGTCATAAGTGGAACCGTGATGCAACTGTTTTTTTCCCAAGGGATCATAATAGGCAACAACATGAAAAAGAGAATGCAATCCCTAGGATTTTCCTTCTGTACTTCAGGGTAACTCTTCATACCATAAACCATAACATTACTGGAACAGCACCAAATGATTGAAGCTCCATCTGCTATATAAATATAGCTATACAAAAGCAAGAAGTGTAATTTCTACATTATCGTACATGTGCTGCCTCATGTTTTCACAAGGCTTCTCAGTTCTATATGTTTAAGAAGACGAATTGTAACCCTTGATGCAAGTGATGATACAATAAGCACGGAAGGCTCCACCCAATATTGCTTTTCCTTTTTCCATCGTTGTGCAGATAATAAATTGTCTTCTAATGCAACCAGTTTTATTACATTCTTGAATTCAGAAGACAGATAATCACCTTTGCACCATTAGATGTGATTAAGTTAGACCAAGAAATTCCAACGAGAAAACACTGAACTGTACATTTCATAGGCCAAGTTTATATGAACATGAATATTTTTCAATACTAGTGACTTGAAGGGGGTTTGTTTTTATAGTTATGCAAATAATTTTCCTAATTGCTTTCTACAGAAAATTAATGACAAGGACACATTTAACAGTATGTAAGCTGGCATAATACAGTGCAACCAAAGCAACCTACCACACAGATCAGGATCTGTTCTTAAAATTCAGACCTAAAATGTTCCATGTTTTAGAACTGTGTGTTAAGTGCTAGTCATACATAGTAGGGTATGATAATATTCATTCCCTTAATTCAATTACTGCTATGAAATAATTTTTAAGTGAATGAAAATCTGGTCTTCAGTTTTCAGACATGTTTTGGGTTTTGATTATTAGATTTCTTTCAGGTGGAAGAAAGATAACACTAATATTGTGTCATCTGTGATCTTATTTTATACAAAATATCTAGTTTAAATAAGCGGACTGTTTAAATGAGTGGTATACTTCAACAGTCTAAGTAACTTTCTATGCTGCTTCCCAGGTGAAATAGCCCATGTGCAACAAGGGAATGTGACAGTAAGTCAATCACAAAGACACACACAGGGTGCTTATAAAAGTGACACTCTGAGCACATTCTTAGGATCTCTGCAGACCTTTACAACTCAGAGTGAACCTTTTTTCTGCCAAGATCACAAAATTATTGCTACATGAATGTGCTAGACAAAAGCTACCTTTGGAATAGGTACACAAAGAGTACTCTTATCTCCTGGTTTACTGCACTTATACCAAAGGAAAATTTTTTTTATTTATAAATTAAAACAAGGCAGTCTGTGCATGCCAATCAACCACATCTGATGCACTAAAATCTATTTGATCTGGCTCCCAGGAAAGCTAGTGAGTGAAGTTAATTCTTAGCTAACTAATAGGACAGCAGATTCTTTTATAAACAGATAAGCAATATGAAATTGCTGTATTTTTCAATTTGCTTGTGTTTATTCTTGTGTTATACTTTAAATTCTTCATGTGATGTAATTGAGACCAGTAGTAAAAACAAGGTTTCCAATGATTATACTGCTTGTTTCTACTAGTAGAAAGATTTGCATCACAGCTAAAGATTTGCTGGGGGTTTTAAGTGGGAGAAAAAAAATAAAAATGTTTGCAGCATATACTTCTACCTCCCCACCCAGTGTTGGTCTCCTAATCCATTACCTAAGCTCAGGTGAATAACTGAGAGTCTTAGTGGGTGGGTTATTTCCCCAAGAGAAGCAAACTTTCTTGTTTGGAGGTCAATGGTGCTGCAAAGCAATGGAACTCTACAAGGAGAGCTGCTGTAAGGCAGCCTGGGCATGCTTTTAAAATAATGTAAATTTTTATTTTTCTGAGAGGTACTTTTTAGTTTTGCTTGGGTGGGGATGGAAAATGACTCCTGACTGCTTGCTTGAGTTAGGATACATGACCTAATACATCTTAGAGGGAAATGCAAAAACCATAACATAAACCTTTTGAAAACCTCAGCATTTTTTCAATAGATTAGTGTAGGGAAAGAGATGTGTAAAGCCAGGTTGTCCTGTTCTCATGGGAACCTGTACATGAAACTCTTATTCTGAGCTTATATGCAAGTAAACATAAAATCAGGTATTTTCTGATGTCTTTGGATCCAAATCAAGTGTACTATACTGCATATTGAAGGATAATATTAGCAAAACTTTTTTTCACTGGCTGCACATCTAAAAATGCAAACTTCTAGTGACTTTACACTCCCTACATTTTCTCTCTTTCTCTTTCATGGTTTAAATTTCCATTTAATATGTACATATAATTTTTGTAGGCTTTATAATAGTATATTTTGAAATTCCTCTTTTTTTTTTCTTACATCTTAATGAGTCTCCAGATTGTTACCCACGTGTGTACAGATACATGTATTCACAATGAGGAATAAAATGAGTTGTTAGAGAGAGGAGAAATACCTGATAAGTACTTTTTTTGTCTCTGCATGAATTCTCTTTACAACCTAGATTCATGCTTTGTTGGCAGTTAAAGTTGTTAACCAAGGAAAAAGAGCCTCATAGCCAAATAAAAAGAAAGTTCTTTGAGTTCCTTTTCCTTACATGAAGGAATAAGCAAGTAAAAAGGTTCTTAGTTATGCATGTTCCAGTAGGCATCATGTTATTAAACAGTGTGAATGCAAACTGAAAACTTGATATTTTGTTGAGGCAATCATAGGGTATAAGGTGAAGAAAATTTGGCAGTGAAGTCAGATCGGAGTGAAATATATATATATATATATATATATTTATGATTCATCTTTCACACATTTAGCTTGAAAGAGTAGATCTGAATAATTCTGCTTTGGAATGAAGTGGCCTACCAAAGCCAAACAACGTGAGAGACTTGGACTGAAAACATACTCACCATCAAGGCTGGATCATGTGTATTGTGTTCATGACCAGCAAAGCTGTCTGAAAATATATGGCTTTGCAAGTGCTTCCCTGAAATGGAGCAACTTAATTTGGTTACTCTGTAGGATTAGCTGATTTTGAGGGCGCTTATGCATTGACTTGTCAAACTGAACTTTCAACTAAAGGTCTCAGGTTCCTACTAGTTCATAAGGTAATTATTAACACTGATTTAGATTCGAATTTGTGATAGATGTCTCACATTTTCAAGAGCCTTTGTCTTTCCAGGAACCTACAAAAAATTACTTAAGTCAGGAAAATCACATTCATTCCATGCACATGAAGGCTGTCCATGTGCCCATGGCAGAGGGTTGGAACTAGATGGTCTTTAAGGTCCCCTCCAACCCAAATAAGTCTGTGATTCTACGATTCACATCTATACTTGTCCAGGATATGTGTCTTGACAAATGGTTGTAAGTATAAAATACTTCCTGTCTTCTCTGCTGTCACTGTTAGACAGTTATGTATTGTTTCTCAGGGTAAAAAGACCATCATCCTTGCCTGCTGGTGTAAACCTCTGATAACAGATGAGTAGGGCATAGCTTCAGAATGGCAAGGTTTAAAACAAAACTAAAATAGTAGCTAACAAATTTGATGAACTCCCACAGGTCTGCATTTCTGAAGGTGTTCTTCTTATCAGGCGTGTGTATCCTAATGTTTAGTACAAAATAAACCTCATATGTGCAAACAAGTTCATTAAAATTGCAAGAGCCTGTAGCGCATTTGTAACAGCTTGCCCAAAGGTTAACATTTATAGTTTTGCACTGCCAACATCCTGCTTTTATGGGGCACATTTATATGTTAAATTGCCTATTATGTTAAGCTGTAAGTTCCCATTTAGCAGCATCAGGAATAAGATTTGACTATAAGTGTTTAGATTTTATTAGTGCTATGCTAGTCTTCTTAACAGCTCAAACTTCCTACAGGCTGAAAATTTGCTCCATCCTCTACAGAGGTTCTTGTGTGCAAGATGTGTTTAGGAAAAGCTGAGGATAAGGAGCATGGCAAGGAATGTAAGACACTGCTCACTGATTGCAAAAAAGTGCCTTACTGAATTTCACCTCTAAGCGAGTCCTAAATGTCATGTTTAAGCAATGATTGCATCTAAAACAATCTCAGTAACATCCTCTTCTCAAGTTAACAAGACCAAAAAGGTCAGCTGAAAATATTCCAAGAGTGTTTTTATTGGTAAGTAAATATGACTAGTTGCTTTGCTTTTGCTATAGGTTACTTCCCAGTGTATGAGTGTATGACCTAACAGAATGAAGTGTGATATACCAGCCACATAAACTGAAATGGCAAATTTTAGCTGTATGTGCAGTTCTTAAAGGTAAGAGAAATATATTTGCTAATGAAATTGTGGATTGCTCGGTCTTCCCTTGCTAACAGGTAGTTCTCAGGAGAGCCTAGGATTCAGGGAGTTATCAATATCACAAAATACTTCAGTTCACCAGTTTGTCAGGGCAGGGGCCTGATTTTAGATATTACTTTTGGAAACATTCAAAAATATTTTCTGTCCTTAGTACTGACTGAACTCTGTCAGTGATGACTGACTGTTGAAAGTGACTTGACATAAAAAATCGAAACTCAGGTCTTTAGCCTCAGCTTTCTCTTCAATTTTAAGGAAAAAAAAAAAAAAAAGGAGAAATTTCCTTTTAAAAATTTTTTTTCTGTCCAAAACAAGATGTGTTGGTTTTGTCTGGGATAGAGCTAATTTCCATAGTCGCTGGTATAGGGCTATGGTTTGGATTTGTTCTGAAAGCAGTGTTGATAACACAGGGATGTTCTGTTACTGCTGAGCAGCACTTACACAGAGCCAAGGCCTAATCTGCTACTCACCTCACCCCACCAGTGAGTAGGCTGGGGGTGCACCAGGAGTTGGGAGGGGACACAGCCAAGTCAGCTGACCCCAACTGACCAAAGGGATATCCCACATCATATGATGTCATGCTGGGGACATAAAGCAGAGAGAAGGAAGGGGAGACATTCAGAATGATGGTGTTTGCCTTCCCAAGTCATTGTTACGCGTGATGGAGCCCTGCTTGGTTGAACAACTGCCTGTCATGGGAAGTGGGGAATGAATTCCTTCATTTGCTTTGCTTGCCTGCGAAGCTTTTGTTTTCCTTGTTGAACTGTCTTTATCCCAACCCACGAGTCTTCTCACTTTTACCCCTCCAGTTCTCTACCCATCCCACTGTGGGGTCAGTGACAAGTGACCGTGTGGTGTCCAGCTGTGCAACAGGTTAAACCATGACAAAAGACTGAGAGAACATTAAGATGCTGCTCTGCGCCTGTGCTTTTTCTGGCATGCTAGCAAACACTTTTCGAAAGAGATGTGCTTCACAGGCTGACCACGCTAGTTTGGCAGACTTATTTGGGTTCACATAGTGTAAGAATGATGCTCTCTATTTGTAGATTGTCAAAGAGCTTTGGAAACACAAGCCATGCCAAACCATCATTGTTGTCATAATTATTGGAATGCAACCAGCTATTCAACCACAAGTGGAAAAGACAAAAATGGCGGTTTAGGTTGTTCATAAAGAAAAAAATATTTTCCAAGAGAGAATCACAAAATGTATTTTAATAAAACAGGAAGTTTTTAGCAGCAAGTAAGAATGATAAAAGTAATGTAAAATCACTCAGCACAATCCATAGCTGAGGAGGGTTACCTCAACTGCTGATTAAATAGGAATACAGAGAGTTTTGAGTGTGCTCTGCAGAACTCAAAATTTTTCAGTGATTGCAGGAGTGGGAATGAGGAAGGTACTTTCTGTGTAAAATACAATATAATTTCCAAGAGACAGAGGTCCCACATGAAAGCTCTGAGGTCTCTGTAGGAATCTGTCTGACTGAACACGCTCACTTTGTTGCCAGTAAAGGCTGCAACCTCTAGCAAATGCAGACAGTGCTTTACCTATTAAGACAATCCGTAGGGGAGAGACTTGAAGAAAATAGCTCAGAAAGATTTTTTTTTTTTAAATGACCTATTTAAAGTTACATTTTTCAAATCATTTAAGGAGAAGACTTAGTTAATGCTACTTAATCAAAGTTCTCTGCAAATAACTTAAAGGTGACGGGTCAGCAAAGACAAGCTTACTTAAAGACTGTATTTTAAGATTTAAAATGCTAAGAGTCTTACCAAGTCTAATCTGCTAAGAATTATAATAAAGTATAAGAGAAGTTCAAACCTTATTTATTTCAAGATCAGATTTATTATTTTTTTAAGACCTTGCAGGCAAACCAACAGACAAGAATTAACACAGCAACTGTTTCTCTAAAAGCACGCAGCCTATCTGCACTCGTGGTTGGATGATGACTGGTCACTTCTATTTCCAGAATATTTAGGATTTCTGTTTGATAGTTCCCTATAGCCTAAATGGGTTTCTGTGTTTTAGGCAGTTGAAATTATTTACTTGCAAGGTTGTTTCTTCTTTAATGTAGACATGACATAACATCTGTAAATATGCTGCAACACTGTGCTAATTCCAAGTTCTTGGTTGTAAATTTATTTTTTAAATAGCTGTTGCTGTAGTTTGAAATGACAGCGGTGACCTTAACAAGCCCTATCATTATTATGCCTTCAAGGGACTTACACACATTCTCATTTGCTCTGATATGCTGTATCGGAACAGCTTGGTGTTCTGGGCTTATTATTTTGCTGAAGTCACAGTAAAAAAAGTGGCCTATGCATTGCATTGTCCTGTCTTGCTGTCTTCAGATACATTTCATAATAAACCACTGCACAGTAGGGTTCTGATTTCAAGTTAGTAATTGGATTGGTATTTTAATTAGAAATGTGTACCTAGAACTTTTCCTATGTCAGAGTTACATGGTGAATATGTAATTGAGGAACAAAGCCCAAGTGATTTCCTACTTTTTATTAGGATAAGGAAGAAGTGAAGGGCTATCTAGTGAAGGCACTAAAGACTCCTGGAAGGAGACTTCATTCCTGTGACATGGTGCTCACAGCTGGGAAAGGAGAAAACACCAGCTAATGAAATGGAGTGAACCACAAGTGCAAAAATTTTAAAGACAACTTGACATAACCACTGATATATTACTAGCCTAAATCCAAAATAGAACTCAGCCTTGCAGTTGGGTCTGTGAAAGTGACAGGATCTGAATGCTC
>VZTU01026615.1:20985-35805 GCA_013400835.1 Zapornia atra
GGGAGATTGCACCATTGTGCGTTCTCTGAATCAGTGCTATCCCAGCAAAAAATAATCCAGGACACGTTTTAGATCCATTTGAAGATTTGTGAGGCATATGTGTCAAGCATATTAAGAACAAAGCAGCAAATCCAGACAGCTTTTAAATACCAAATGATGTGCTTTAGTTTGGAATGAAGCAAGCAGTGTTTGGAGAATGCTTTTAATAACACTGTGTCTCCTTCTGGAAATTACCTATTCAGCGCAGGAAATTTCTGTTTGATTATTTCTACAGGTAAACACTGTATTTATTACATTCAGAAAACAACAGGAATTTACATAGCTGAGCCTACACACAGACTTGTAGCTTTTTTCTTCTCCTTTACATTTATAATAAACATGAATTATATATGGAGACAGCCATGCTTTGTTTAAACTGCTGCACTAAGTACTCCTCGACGGCAGTAAATCAATGGTTTGCTTTCCCATACATTTGAATGAATGTAATAACTGGAATAAACAATTAATCTGATGGATACACAGGAACTCTTTGTGGCTAAGTCGAAGTAAAAGAATAACACTCTTTCATTGTTCATAGGTTTGTCCTTTGTTGATGATCACACATTATTGATTTTGTGTATTATTTGTTTAATTATTTCATTCTCAAAGTTATTTTGAATAACTTATTCAGTGTTCACTTAAACTGATGCCTGAAAAAATTGTTTTCTCGATCTCCAACTAATAAGCCAATTAGGATCAGCTTTGGAAGCTATTAACTAGATTCCAGTTTCCATTTTTGCTACCTAATTAAATCTAATGCTCCAGGTACTACCCTGACACTTGGGTACTTAATGTGTTGAAATTTTTAGAAAAGAATGCCAGTATTTGTGTAACATATGTACACACACATACATATATGTTAGATACTAAACATATCTATTTATATATAAAATACCAAAATGCCAGTGGCTACTTGCTTATTAACTTTAGAGACCAGCATGAGCTCCAGTTGGCTGTTTGGATGTGTCAGGAGACAGTAAGTGAGTGAAATTGTTCTGAAAAGCTTTTATTAGCCTCCTGCCACCTGATGCCCTGAAGGTGTCATGGACATCATTAAATTAACGGCGGAAACAAGAATGGATGTACAGTGACATTCTATGGACAAGCATGAAACATTAGATAATAAATTTGAGGAGCTTGTTCCATTTTGTATTTCCTCATTTAAGAAATGGAGGAATTGGAACCACTTATGTGAGTGAAAGAAATACTGGGTGAAATGTTCCCGTTGCTCTGTCTTTGCTAAGTGAAATCAAGGAACAAGGAAAATTATCTCTTTAGGACTATTACCCATTGTGCTTGCTGAAGCTCTTGCATTTTTTCATTAAGTGCAGAGAGGCAGCACTTAATGAAGTTCTGGAAAAATGCTGATTAGGATTGGCCTTGAACACACCCAGACCTGATTGTTGCCTGCCTAGACAGTTAATAACTTGGTCCTGGGCAAATGATTTACCATGGTTAAAGGGCTGCAACAAGCAACCAAGTGGACATTGCATCACTTAGGGAGAGGAAAAAAAAGATGTTTCTCCCACATGAAGCTTCTGCTTTCTCCAGCATAGCTTACATTCTTACATAAAGAATGTTAATCGTAACACACACAACCATGTAACTGAGATCAACGCATGGAAGACATTCTCAGTTTCTGTTTGAGGCTGACAGTGACCAAACCTCTTTGGAACAGGACAAGCCCAAAGGCACGAGCTTGCCTTTGGGAAGCAAGAGGCTTAATTGATAGCAATACTGTAAAAAAATATTTTTCTTTGCTTTCTGCCAAGTCCATGAAAGGATTCTGAATAGTTTGTGTGCAGCCAGTGGTATTGATGTTTAAATGATCAAAAACTCAGCTTTGAACATTTTTGTCTTGAGGCCTGGATAATTCCTTATACTTTTTCAAAAATGAAACCACGTCACTGTATAGCTGCTGAAGAAAGGCAAAACAAACTCCTCTGGATGGCCACGTGTTAAATAAAAATTCCTGGATCGTCGCAATGTTTAGAACTTTGTAAGGCTTCTCCTAGAGGAGACTTCAGTTGCAGTGCTGTGTAATTGAAAAACAACCTAACTAAAAACCTTATTCTGCTTTTTAAGTTTCCATCACTAAATGGACTAGGTAGAGCAGACTTCTGAGAGATTCTGGGTCTCCATCTCATGTAGACAAAACCATTTGGCATCATGGAAACAAATACACCCTACTTATTGCAATTATCTTTGGGCATGTATTTAAGAACCGATTAAGACACTTGTTATAGTCCAAGACAGTATGAAAGAAGGGGAGGAGAGAGATCACATTGCAAACACCAACCAGGTGACTCTCTGCATACTAAATGGCAAATAGTCTGTTTTAGGCTCCAGTCTCCTCTGACGAACCACTGCCTGCGGAAAAGACAGAGCAAGCTTTGCACCAAGCACATTTTATGTATTTCATATGCAGGAAATCCACAAAGAAGTATTTTTACAAAAATTAAAAACTTTAGAAAACATTATTTTTTGAATGGTACTCAAAAATTTATTTGCTAAAAAGGGTTTGTTTCAATGGAATCAGCTTTAAATTCACAGCTTGGATGAGATTCATAGGCAGATGACTAATTTGCTTGAAACTCATAATCAATTCACATTGTCTTTGCATTACATTGAATTTCTTCTACTCTTATGGGTAAAGGTAGGTAGCTCCTTGTACCTACAATGACAGTGTTGCAATAGCTGCAGTAAATTTAAAAGTTACAGTGATGCAGTTAAGGGATCTTTTCACTGGGTGGTAAATACCATTTTTGTACATACGCCTTTCTCCGTGGTCCTTCCTAACCTCATCAGGAATATATAGCTACAGCCTCAACCAAGTTTGCTTTATAGAAAGCCAAGTACAGAAGGCAATTCTCCCCGGGCACCTCCTGTCATCAAACTAGAAGTCAACCAGAGCATTCCCAACCATCCTCTTCAGCAGTACCTTAGGCATGTCATGAACATTCAGGAAGACAACATATTCTAACCCTTTCCCATCCTACTTGACGACACTGCTGAGAAACATAAGGCTGCATTTTATTTAACAGCAATGTACTCTGCTGCACAGAACTCAATGAACAAGAAATTGAGCCTGTGATGCAAGTATTCAGCTTCTGCATAGTCACTGAGAATTACTATTGTGCCCTGCTACATGCTGAGGCCACGGGCACGAAGTCTGGCTCTGCATCAGCCTGCTTAGACCAGGGTTGCCTGCACATGTAGAGTTCTTGACTGGATTTCAGTCTAGCATGCAGATTGCTCAATAGTTGTAAATACAGGCATATAAATTGAAGAGCCTGAGCCAGCAGCTGACATACAAGTCATCAGCTGCTATCTGCCCTGGATTTCAGAACACTGAATGTGAAACCCCTTGTTTCTTCCATCAGGTTTCTGACCTGTAAGCATCTTCTTTTGTAAAACCTTGGCTAGCAGTCCCAAGAGGTAGCTGAAACGATGTAACACACCTGAAATTTGAACATTTGCCTCACAATTATGTAAGTTAAACCTCAAGAATCTAAATAACTTTTGGTTTTAATTTCTAAAGAGCCACAACGTATAAGTTTGTTTAGGAATAGTCCACAAAGGTAACCGTTTGTCTCTTTGTAATTAATTAAAAGCCTGGATTTATAGGAAAAAGCAAAAATATTGTTTTTTTCCTACAGGTTTTAGCTGTCTGCCTCAGAAACAAGGAGTCCTAGGAGATGCTAGTATCTGTGATTAGGGGAGGAGGGGTGTAGCTTCTCAAAAACTCATTTTATTTTTTGGCAGATCTTTCTAACACCTGAGGTGAAGGTAGATTAGAATAAGCTCTGCATCGATATAGAGGTTAAGATGGCAAAAGAATTTTTTATTATTATTATAAAAGACATTTCATGAGCTATCTAATTTAAAGAAGGTATCTGTATCTCAGAGGTAATACTGTACTTAAATAGGAGCCCAGATTTCGGATAAAAAATGTCCCAAAGTCAGAATTGACTTTTCTATAGCAGAAGGTAAAATATTACTAAAATCCAGTCTTTTTTGAAACATCCTGGAATGCAGCTTGCTCTTACAGATGAAGTCTTTATGTCCAGAAATGCTTGTATGTTTGGGAAGGAGGAGGCAAACATGCCAGAAATTCTGTCTAGTGGGAAGAAATAGCGTTATTGAGTTAGTTGTTTCCTTGGTAATATTTATGAATAACCACACAAATTCCTCTACTGGTGCAGAGTTGGTTAATTTGTATTTCTTGCTGTCTTAAATTCCTCTCCCACATTGTTTTTCCTCATTGTAGCTAACAGTTTGTTCATATTGTTTAGATCTTCCTTACTGGTTTTGGGTTGTGGGTTTTTTTTTTACCCTTCCCCCAAAACTGTGCTAAACCAACAAACTTGTGAACTCTTTTGCCTAGCATGTGTCTTTATTTCAGGTATATCACCTATTAATATGTACCCCAAAAAGGGATTTGAGCGTTGGGGTTTATTTTGTACCAAAACAACAGCAAGATGCTTGCAGGTCAGAAATCCCTGCAACCTGGATTTTCTTCATACCCAGTATATTAAAAACTAGATGGAAAAAACTGCCAACAAACCCTCTTCATTTTGTCCTTGAAACCTCACAGACAGCGCTACTTCATGAAAGGAACAGAGCTATTTTTCCCATAACTGACAGCAGGCCTGTGTCACTTGCTATAAGGATCTGATGCACTTTAATCCTTATGGTTATTCACTGTATTTCCACTTACTCAGGCACTTACATTCTCTCTCTCTGCCTTTTGTGCTGTCATACGCATTAGTGTGCTTAGAGATGCAAGTGGGCCTACCTAGCTGAACTCCTCCTGTCAAAATCTAATCTTCCATTTCAGTTTTAGTCTATGCTAAAACTTTCTTAGAAATTATCATAAATAATGTGCCCATGAGAAGTGGCCCCAGTTGCCAAATTCATAACTGTATGTCTCATGTTTCATAATAATTTTAATGTTTAACCCTTCATTTGGTAACAGAAGGAGGTATGGTAATTCCTTGTGTATTGCTCCGAATTACTTGGTGTCAAATAGATGTTTCATTGAAAAAGTCTGCTTGAAAACTTCGTGAAGCTGGCTTGTTAAAAATCTCCAAAGGTAAACTTCTGCTTGTTTATGAAACTGTAATTATCAAGTGAGAGAGACGATGTAAGTATGCTGGTTGGTTAAGGCTGATGATTACAAAAAGTCAAATGACAATGAAAATGAAATAGGGCATTGAATTAAGATGACCTAATTTTATTTCCCTTCTCCCACTGACTGGCTTTAATAACTTTTAAGGACAATGCTGTTCTGCATGACCACACCGGTATTGCATCCTCTTCTGAGATATGAGTCCTCCTCTGCATTTTTTGTGAAATATAGTGAAATTAAAATGACAGATAATTGTGTTCATAAAGCAGTTTAGAATCATGAAGGGGTGAGCCTGGTTTTGATACAGCTAAGAGACTTGCTGGCATTAATTTTTGTGATACTGGGGGAAAGAAAAAAGTCAATTCCCAGATAACATTTACTGGCTAATCTAAGGCCTGGGTGTCCTTACACTTTGTTTAACCTCTTTACAGATGTTTGATGGAATGTGGACAGATAATTGAGTGCAGGATCAAGTCTTATTCCTGGAATAGCTTTTAGGACTACTGAAGTAAATTTTCTCAGTCTGATAGCATCAAGAAAGCTTTAAGTAAATGGAACATCTTGTATTGTGGTCAAAGAGATATGAAATGTAGCACTGTAATAACCAAGGAAGTCTTATTATCAAGAAACATGCCAAAGAAAGCCAATAGCTTTCTCATTTAAAATAAATAAATAAAATTATAGCAGAATTCAGAATAGGAAAACTGATTCCACTTTTTAAAATCCATAAAATCACATGCAGTAATAAAATGTGTTAAATAAAGCAGCAACTACCTAGTATTTCCTTTTCCCTGTATACTCACTGTCTGCTTCAGTTCTGTTGAAGGTGATAATCACCTCCTGCCAGACCAAAGGGAAAAGCAAACCATTATTATTCTCATGGTAGTAACAGGGTTTTTTGCAGTGAAGGAGCATGTGTGTTCCAATTATTTGACTTCCTGTCAGAAAACTAGATGTTCCTATGTTTGTTTTCTGCTTTCCAGTCAACGTGCTTACTGCACTGCATTTTCTAATCTTTCCGGTGCACGGGTTGACATTGCAGCACCACAGTATAGTCTGTTACCTTCTGTCACATCTGCTTAGATCTAAAGTAAGATGTATATACTAAGACACAACCTGATGAAACACAACACGTTGGCAACATAAAGTCATGCTCTTTCTTGGCCTTGGGGACAAGCGTTGAAAATGAAATTCTGATACAAAAGACACTGCAGGCAATACTGCTTTTGTTTACTGGATGGATTGATTTAAAGAGATTATTCCTTTTTCAATAATGAAAAAAGTTTGCAATATTTAATGAAAATATTTACTAAAATGTGTGATTTCAACATGTGGTTTTTCTCACTGCCTGTTTTGCAAATGGTAATGGGAAAGTCATACATGAACACAGGGCCAACCTAAGTCATTCCTACTGCTTATTAGAAACCAATTCAATATGTGATTAAACAATGCACAAGACTTACTCTAATCCTATGCATGGAGTGAATATAATTTTTCTGCAGCAAGATCATATATAGAAAGCATGTCATGACAGATTTATCAACAAATTCAATTAAACTAAAAGCTAGAATGTCCGCACTAGCAAAATTGAAGAAGAGAAATTGCTTCATGAAGTCAATGATAATGCATTATATCTACTGATGATCCAACCTTCTGATTCCAGTTAAGATTTAAGAAGCGAAAAAAAAATCAGAATCCTTTGCACTGTCAAAACACAAAAGAATATGACCCTTTTAAATTTAACATGAAGTGAAGACTCATAAAGATGTTACTAAAATGGAATTGTAAGGTGTTTATTGCTGGTAGAGGATAAAAGAAGGATATGTTCAGGAAATGAAGCTACTGCAATGAGAGGGGTCTTCTGTGGCAGACCCTGCACTGAATGCTTCAGCCCTTGTCTTTTCCAAGTAGAAAAAACATTCAAGCATTATTATTATTTTCCTTGGTAGAGGATCAAGCTGTGGGAGTCACAGATCACGGCTAATATTTAGTAAAACTTTTCATTAATTAAGTTGGCCTTATTAGTACAATCCAGCCTTTATTAACTGCAGATAACTATAAATCCACTTACTCCTCTGAACAGTTCACTCACACACACACTTGCATGGGGCGAGTCATAGTTTTGTGGATGGACCAATTGCTGGGAGGACAACCATATGGAGAGCCATGGTGACACCAACTAGGTGGGTGTGGAAGATGCTCTAGGGCGTATGTATAACATTAGCATCTTTATTTGAATGAAGCAGCGACTACCTTCTTGGATGCAGGCCAAGTAGTACACCCCCTTGTTGATGCTACTGTGTACTGGTGGCTTTAGACAAATTCAGTAGACTTTTGGCATTTTATCCATTTTTGCAGGTTCAGACAGACCATTAGTTTCTACAGCTTTTCAGACGTTGGATGGCTTTTAAACGGTATCTTTCAATGCATATTTACCTTTGCTATTTTCTAGTAACTACCTCTCCATCCACACACATTGGTACCTCTGGATCCATTTCATAACTCACACAGAACAGTGTGACACGACTCAACTTTCAAAAAGAGATGCATGAAATGATAGGATAACATTATAGGTTATCATAACCTGATAGGTTATGCACCGAGGGTTATGTGTAGCCGCATCTTGACTATACTGACAATGTTGGTTTATGAACAAGATTTATTTTCCATGCCCTGCTGGATTAATATCTTTGCTGCCCATTTTTAGACAGGCACCTGAATTCAAGTAACTCATGTATTCTAAAAAGGAAAGAAAAGAGCTGACAAACTTTCTTTTGAATTTATTTCTCAATTTTTTAGGTCAAGAGGGGGAAAAAACCCTCCACTTATTGTATTTAACTATTGACCATATCATTGATGCTTGAGAAATAGAGGAGGACTTTTCTGGTGTGGTACTGCTAGATCTTGGCTTTCTCATAGCAGTCATTAGAAGAAGAATAAGAATGTTGATTTTGCTCTTTGAGAACTAGCTGCTTGTTGTATTTTCCATGTTGTGTGCAGGTTACTGTCTGTTTGTTAAAGACAAAAATTCTCCCAACAAATAAAATCAATGCAAGTGTTGAAAAGGAACCTTGATCTTTAATAAGCACCAAGAAGAATAGTAATTAAAAAAATATGAATGCCAGACTTAATTACCAGTGTACAAATAATGCATTATTGCTTTTTCAAGTACAGAAAACTGAGTGGAAGAAGTGAAAAAGTATTTCCAGGAAAATAACAGTGGACTGATAACATGCATTTGCCTTTCAACTATTTTATAGCCTCTCATTTACTAATGATGTATCTTAAATGATTTGTTAATGCAGGGGAAAATTTAGAGAGAATTAATTCCTCACACTTAAAATATAAAGAAAAAGGCATAATTTTTATTTCAGTTGTTGGCAAGAATTATTGAATCACCTGTATATCTTTTAGGTTCTAGCCTGTGAATATTTTAGTGCATTCATCTGGGCATTCTGAAGATGAAGAAACTTTAAATAATTTATGATCCTCTCAGGAAAAGAAATGGCGAGTCTGCAGGCCTATGTTTTGGTGGTGTTTTTCTTTTCTTTAAGATAATTCTACAAGAGAAGTAAAACACATGGATATATTCCCTGCCTGCTCCTGAATTAAGATACTGATAAAAAAATAAACAGAGCTAACAAGCCAAATATTGAGTCACTGGATTGAGTATAAATTAATTGCTTGGTTCTCTACTGTATTAATCTGTCTCTAGATTTCACACTGCTTTCTCAGTGATTTCTAATTAGTTCTAAGAATAGTTTTTATGTATGTTAATTGATATCACAATGCAGAAAGCTTAGGAAAAAAATAGAGAGTTGCTTCAGGTAAGAAGTAGAGCACATCCGTCATCTGAGAAAAACTTATCTACTAAGAGTAGAATTAATGATGTGTACTGCGCAGCTTTTCCAAGATCCCTGTCCCATTTCACGTATAATTTGTAAGTTGCTTGCCAGGACAGAGCTGCCCAGCACAATTAGACTTTCATGTTCTTACAAGAGCAGGAAGAGCTGCTAGCGTAAAGGCAGGCAAACCAATCCTAAAATATGTAATGGTTTGCTGGGAGGGTGAGAAAAGGTACATCTAAGGATGCGCTGGGGAAAAAAAAAAGCTATGTGAAAAAAGACAGCTATGTGGTCTTCTGTTCTTTGACACCATTTTGAAGGCAATATGTAATAGAGGAGAAAAAGGGGAAGGACACCAGCTATTAGATATTGATATCTGCCAGTTCTGTAGCTTTCAATTACAGCCTCTGGTATCTGCCTTGTAAACAGACATTTAAGAGAAGCAAGAGTGCAAATGTAGGGGTAATATGAGCTACTGTGATGGACTGTAAGAAGTCCATTATCTTTTGCATTTCTTTGCCAGTCTTCCGGTCCTTCTCCCACTTCCCTATCTGCTCTCTCCTACTATTACAGGATTTGATTGTTGATACTGAATCCTGACACAAGAAGTGTGTTCACTGTTGCTGTGGGTATTTAAATAGGGACCAACAGAGTTTAGAAACCAGTCAGAGAATAGTGCTTTGTAGACGAGTGCAGCTAGGTAAACAGAAAGGTGTTTGTGTGTGTGTTTATTTCATGGAGTTTTGTTATCCTCTGTCTTTTAAAAGCTGACACCAAAATGTCATAGTCTAACCTTAGAGTCTGTTTATTTTTTGGTGTAGATTGACAAAATTTGGCTTATTAAAGTTACTGGACAAAAACAGTATCTCAAGACATCGTTAATTATTTGGGTAATCACTGTAAGAAGAGAACATATTTATCCGCAGCTGATTTTGCACAAAACAGCCATTACTTTGCTATTACTATAAAATTTAAGTGGTTTTGTTACTGTTACAATGAATAAATAAATAATTTTTCCACATCACTTTTAGCCCAAGCCAGGTTTAGAGGTTTCAGAGGTAGCTTGGTAACATGACCCCAATATATAATGGAAAATGTTGAGCCAGAAATCCTATTAATTCAAGCAATTAAAGAGGTACAGTTCTGAGCAAAGCAGTTTGTGTTTATACTCTACATGTTATGCAATTAAAAATATAAATCAAAAGCTCTTCAGGACTGTGCTTATTCTTTAATGAAATCAATGTCAGCATCTAGTTACTAATAAACTCTCTGTAACAGATTCTTGCAAGAAGGAAAGTTATTTCAGCTTCAGACTGATAAAAGGATTATTAGAAAACATCTCACTCCGTGTGTCTGCATGTGTGCATGTCTGAATGTTTAAACAATCTTGAAAAAGAATACTTTGACAACATTCACCTCAACCCCATATAAACAAGACTGTCTCATCCTACTAAAAGTGAATGAGGACATATATCTGTGATGGATTCGGGAATGCATCTTGGACTAACGATAATCCTGATAACGCTCCTTTTGAAACTATGGTCATGCTAAGATTTTGTGAGAAGTTTTCATGGTAGGTTGGTGGGGTTTTTTTATACTTACCCACTGCCAACTTGTCATACTCGCTAGGCTTTCCTGCAGTGGCATACTGCACACTATGCAGTAGACTTACTATGCAAAATGCCAGCAAAAAAGGTTGACATAATGACTCATTACAATTTAAATCTTATTACACAAAGCTTCATTCAAGTCAATATACATAGTACAGAACCGCAGGGGTACATTTTAGCCTGGTGTGAGAGGAATGAGTCATGCAATTCTCATTATGGTTAATAGAAGAAACACATCTATTGCCTCATGTAAGCCCCTGGAAGTGCACCTCGTGATTCATATTCAAATCACATTGGGCAGTGGCTACTCCAGTAAACAGTCAAACAGCTGCATTTCAAACTTTAAAGTTCATCTGATTAAATTTTTTTTTTTTAAATTACATGACAGTGTATTGATGACCTATTACAAATATGTCATTGGCAGTCATGATGACTCCTAATAATTGCCATAATATAATAACAGAAGCCTTTCAAAAGCTTAAAAATGGAGGGACATAAACCACATTAACATGGATCACATCTTTCCTCTCCCATTGTTATCTTTACTGGCAAACTTCAAACTTTTCCCTTCCTTGACTTTTATAAACAGTATTGTCCACACAGAAATGGTGTTATTACCAAAACCAGCCACTCTCTTATTGAATTTGAGGATATATTTTTCATTATTTTTAATAAACTATGCAGAAGACTATTTGCTTATGTACTTATGGGTTTAGTTGCTTGTTTTACTAATGGCTTGTTCCAGCTAATTAAAGGAAATCTCCAGGAAATCTCTTTCTTCTGATAAGTAGGTTGCACAAACAGCTTCAAGGAGAATGCACCCTTCGAGCCATAAATCTGTACTTATAACTGCCAAGTCTATTTGCATAGTCCAGGGTGGTATGCTTGTAACTTCAGTTATTTTATCATTGTAGATTCATGTGCTGTTGAAAATAAATGTTTATTATTAGTTTTTGGGGATTTTTGAAAAGAAACATCCTATAAAATATTTTTAATAATGAACAATGTTACTGCAGAGTATAATCAGGCATAGTTTTTACTGGGAATATCTACATCAGAAAGGACTGTCCGCTCAAAAAAAATCTCATCCTATCTTTCGAGGTAACAAAAGTTATTCTCCTCTTTAGTGTTTTAGTGCAATTAAGGGATTCAACTTACAAATGTGAACTGCAAGATCCAGCTGATCTTGCCAACCTTTTAATTTTTCCTAGAGTTTGCAGAAAATGATTCCCCAACTTTTAATTCAGACAGCTTGCATTGTTTACAGAACTCCAGAAACTTTTTTTTTTTAAAAATAAAATCTCCAATTATCTGGGAGATATTTTGAAAAAAAATAAAGTTACATGTGTTGTGAAAGCAGAGTCTAACTCAAAAAACCCCGACTTTATTAAAGATGAAAGCTATATAGAACGTGTGTTTGAATTCGTTTCCAAATGAATTCAAACGGCTCTTGCTAAATCCTCAAAGAGCAGAGAGGTGCAGGTTACCAGTGCAAGGCTGCTTCTGCAGAATGGCAGCATCATCAGGAATTCAGCTTCATTGCCGAGGTTTAGCTGAGAAGCAGTAAAGCACCCCTTATCCAAAGGGCTTGCAAAGGCACTTTCTAAAAAGAGCAGGATTTCCATTGTGTCTGTGTTGTGAGCTTGGCAGAGGTATTCATCAGCCATTATTGATTTAGAAGAAGGCATGGCTGGAGTGAGGAGGATTGATCTGAATCCTCCCTTGGCTAAGTTAACTATTGAGGGATCTATTCATATCAAGATGAAGCACTGAAGAGTGACCTACAATGATAGGAAACAGGAATTTCTTTCTTTGCAGTGTGTCTGAAAAACTCTGGCTTGTTTTTGGGTTTGGGGTTTTTTTTCCTCCTTCCATTAGCCTTCTGAAACATTATCTGTGCTAAGTTTAGCACTTCTTGATTTTGCTGGGCAATTCTTCAGGGAACTACAGAGTAGCAGTTTCCTCTGAGATGATCTGGTGAAGGGATAGGGGAAAAAGAGCTATTGACTTTATATTCAAGCTGCAGTCTTACTTCTGAGAAACTGAAGGCAGCAAAGAATATCCAACAATAGTTCTTAATCAGCCCCACCCTCCCCGTCCTCAAATATCTGAGCATCTCCCAAAGTTATTTCTGTGGCCAGTTTTGCTATCCGTGCCTTTCCTGTTTACATATATCTTCTAGAAGAATCTGCAACTTGTCTTTCTCAGGCACAAGACGATTAGCTAAGGACCCAGGAGAACCATTCTAGCATTGCCCTTGTTGATGTCCTTTATCTGGATAGCAGCTGGGCTCAGACCTCTCGGCTCTGTAATCCTGTGAGCCTCAGTTTGTCCATACCATTTTGTCCAGCTTTCATCTCATATCTGCAACATCTTTCTGCAAATCTTACAAGTACAGATTTGCCTTGCTGACAGCCATCTGAAATGCTTCTGCAAGGAGCATTTCTTTATTCTCCTCTTTGTATCCTTCCTTTTTTTTTAATCACTTCACAGATAACCTGATCATCACGTGCTTTTATGGCCTTTCCCCCAACTCATCATTTCCCATGAGTTACTGATACATCAAGTGCCACCACTGATTAGCTTCTGATCTCAGCTTGTTCAGCTGTTTACTGGAGTTATAGACAAACGCGTTTCTTCTTTGTCTTGTTCTTCACACTCTAGAGGTCCTTTCTATGAAAAGAGATACAAACCAACACAGTCTTTTTCAGGGGAAATAAATACCCTTTTTTTATATATGCTGTGCACTCCCTCTTTATGGCTTCTACTTGGCTGAACAAACATGTAAGGAAATTTTATCTCCCCCCCAAAAAAAAAATCCCTCAACCAAACTCCCCACAGATCTGGTTTTTTTTCTATTTTCCTATTAGTCCTTAGTCCCACCTTAAAAGACTGTTACTATCCCCACAATAAACTCAGCAATGATAAAACTGTGGGTGCACAGAGCATGCCCATTATGGGAAATAATTTTCCTTCAAATTCTGAACATAATAATAACTGCTTTGCATTTGCTATGCAATGTGGGACCTGCTTTTTTTTCTGATTATTGCAGTGACTAGCACAACAGATTCCCTGATCCGTAAGTAGGGCCCCTGCATGTTAAAATACAAATAATAATATTATTCTTATTAACAAAAACATTTAGAAGCAAGATCAAGATGATAGAGTTTAAGTCTGTTTTGTAATAATTTTACATAAACATAGAATTGATATAATTTAGAATGTTACCTGCAAAACAAGATTAATCAGACCTGACATCTTTGTAAAGAAAAAAAAAACTACAACAAAGGATAATATTTTCAAATACAGAGTAAGCATGGAATTCAATGATCCTGAGTAGCTCAAGATCTCAAGATGTTTACTTCATGCTTTGCTTTTTAATCTACAGATCTTTACTAATTTAAGAACTTCAATCATAAGAAACCTATTATATCTATGAACTTACTTTCCCTGCTAATTGTGCTTTGTTTTGTGTGGTGGAGCACCAGCTGTTTATGGGATTTTAGTCCCAGGGATCAGATTAAAGTCAATCTGAAGTAAAGTTCCCTGAACCGTGCCTAATGTGGTTGTTGGGATAGCAGTTCAAGGTAGGGAAAGAAAAAAAAAATCAGACAGAATATCCCTTTAAAATTGTTAATCATAAGAAGGAAGATTACCTACCTCTTTTTGCATGGATTCCTATGAAGTGAAGAAAAGAAATCATAATCACTCTTTTTATGATTAATTAAACCAGGAAGGAAATATTAATAGTCCAGTTCTTCCTGAAAGAAGACACAAATTTCAGATAGGGGGAAGTTCTGAAATCCAGAACAGAGTAGGATTCAATACAAGGCTGACATTTTATTTTTCAAAAAATTTTGTGCTGTAACCCAATGAAACACTCTGGCTTTTGAGAGTTTTATTACATTTATAAACTTCTCATCTTTGCTGCTGAAACCACCAGACTGCTTACTGTGTTCAAAATAAAGTGATCATTGTAGTGAGTTCACCTTCAAATCATCCCATATTTCCTTTATATTGCCTTTACGTTTATGAGTCATAGCATATTGATTTCACCCATACATTGCACTGAGTTTGACTCTCCCTTAATAGACAAAATGACTATTTGCTTTCTATAAATCCTACTATTTGTGTTTCTTTTCTTGTCTGAGCTGTAATCTGTGACTTACAATAGGCTACTGCTCAGTAAAATGGT
>VZTU01026616.1:0-20581 GCA_013400835.1 Zapornia atra
GGACGGTGTTCACCTCCTCTGCAGCACCCATGGGGACAGGACGACTTTAAAGGAGTTTGGGGGGGTTTCTGGCGCTGGGCGACCACGGGTACGGAGGGGGCGAGCGGGACCCTTTGCGGGGGGTTGCTGATCGCCTGGTCCTTGTGGGGTCCCGGCCGGGCTGCGGGGATCGGGCAGGCAGGGGTGCCAGTTCCGAGGCCGTGTGCTCCTCTAGCCGCCTTCCCCCATGAAGCGCTGCCTGGCTCGGCTGCGCGCCGGCGGAGAGAAGGGCTCGGGACCCTCCGGGCCAGCCAGCCCCTCCCCGCGTCCCGGGAGCCCTCTCCCCTTACAGAGCGGGGAGACGAGGCTCCCAGGGCAACTCCGGCCCTCTCCGCGGAGCCGGCAGGCGGCGGGGAGCCTCCTTCTCCCGCAGCAGCCGGGCGCTCTAGGACTACGGGGCTCGGGCAGCCCCCGCGGCGCGGGGGAGACAGGGCTCTGCCCTGCCTTCCACCTCGAGGGCAGGGAGAAGGATCGGCGCTGGGAGTTCTTCCTTTGCATGGAGGGGAGGGCACGAGTGGGGGAGGAATGGGGACTTAGAGCGCAATTGCTGAAATCTTTTGTATGTGCCGTGCTTTATTTTTTTTCTTTCTTTCTTCTCTCTGTTTGCACTCCCCTTCTCTTGTTCTCTCTGTCCCTGCTCACCCCACCCTTCCTTCAGATCCGGCGATTCCTGCCCTCGCCTCGCCCTGTCATTGATGGGAAATCAACTGGATCGCATCACCCACCTGAATTACAGCGAGCTGCCGACCGGGGACCCCTCGGGGATCGAGAAAGACGAGCTGCGCGTCGGGGTGGCTTACTTCTTTTCGGATGAGGAGGAGGACCTGGACGAGCGAGGCCAGCCAGACAAGTACAGCGTGAAGGGCTCCGGCAGCCCTGGCCAGGAGACGCCCACCCACCACCTCCACCACCAGCTGGTGCTGAACGAGACCCAGTTCTCCGCTTTCCGCGGCCAGGAATGCATCTTTTCCAAGGTCAGCAGCGGCCCCCAGGCTGGGGACCTCAGCGTCTACTCGGTGTCAGCCCTGCCTGCCCTCTGCAAGCCGGGGGACCTGCTGGAGCTGCTCTACCTGGGGCCGTCGGAGCACCCGCCGCCGCACTGGGCAGTGTACGTGGGCAGCGGGCAGATCATCCACCTGCACCAGGGGCAGATCCGGCAGGACAGCTTGTACGAGGCGGCTGCGGGCAACGTGGGCCGGGTGGTGAATAGCTGGTACCGCTTTCGCCCGCTGGTGTCTGAGCTGGTGGTGCAAAACGCCTGCGGGCACCTGGGCTTAAAAAGCGACGAGATCTGCTGGACTAACTCGGAGAGCTTCGCCGCCTGGTGCCGCTTCGGGAAAAGGGAGTTCAAAGCCGGGGGGGAGCTGCAGGCTGCCGCCGGCACCCAGCACCAGCAGCAATACTATCTCAAGATCCACTTGGCGGAGAACAAAGTGCACACGGTGAGGTTCCACAGCCTGGAGGACCTAATACGCGAGAAGCGCAGGATCGATGCCAGTGGCAAACTGAGGGTGATCAAAGATTTGGCTATAGTGGATGGGAAAGAATAGGGAGTTAGCAGGGGTACGTGGCTATCGTCCTTCTGCCCTGCCCGGGGAGACCAGCCTGCCGCAGAGACAGGAGGCTGCACCCTCTTTCCGTGGGACGCGACTGGAAGCAGGATCCATGGCAACATTCCAAAAAACCAGCATTCTTTACACCCATAGCCAGTATTTTGTTTGGCTTTTAATAGCATTAATGCTGAAAGAGAGAGAGAGGAAAAGGGGGGAGGTGCAGGAAGGCTGTTCTCAGAATATGTGGACAAAGTCTCCTGTTGATCAATGTTGACCATTCTAGCAACATGCCAATAAAATTTCAAATTGAAATTTTTTTTAATTTTTATTTCATGGCTTTAATCCATGATAAGTTTTAAACATCTGGGGCCATGGATGTGGAGCTAGCTAAATGAGTTTCTAGCTAATGTTTGCCTTGCAGCCAACCAAAAGCATCAGTCATACTTTGCTAGCTGGGAGGGAAAGGTGGGGGGGCTGGGAGGGAAGGGTAAATACCTGTTTGTTTTGTTTCTCAATACTGTTGCTTCAGCCTGTAGCTGCAACCCAAATTTTGTCCCAGACAACTCTGGCAAGATACTAACAGGGAAAATGCTTTCACATTTCTGGTTGAAATCTATAACATCTAAAATATTTGTCTTTGCTTTGTGTTTGCAGCTCTTCACTAAATGTCATCATAATCCATAAGCTCGTACCACCTCTTCCCACCCTCCCTGCATTTTTTTTTTACTGTTTTGGGAAAAAAGTTGGTGAACAGCTGTTTTCCTAAAACTAAGTGCACTGGTTACAGGAAGTGGTGTATTTTGGGGAGGTATACTCAGTGTTGCTCCTCAGAGATCCAGCCTCTAGGATCTCATGCTTGAGCTGTGGATTTGTATTGCTGTAGTGATTCTCACTGCACCACTGCTTCAATACCTCTTCACGCACAGGTCAACAGAATCCTGCAAGAAACAAATAGGTTTGAATTCTGCATGTTGCCTCTTCGAAAAAACAGCAATTTATTGCGTATCTACAATTCCACTTAAAATAGATGTAATGTGGCCAAGTTCATCTTGTATTTCAAATTCCAAACAAGTAAAAATCCTGTTCAGTCTAAGTTTAGAAATCCACAGCTGCGTTTAAAAGATGCCTTTTAATGTGATGTGAGCAATGCCTTGTCTGTATTTCAGATCCTATTAACTCGTTAATTCTTAAGTTTTGAAGTGAAAGATCAGAATATAAAAAAATATTTTTTAAAAATCTAAACAGATTAAGCATACTGGGCATATATAGAGCTGTCTTTTTTTAGTTATTGAGCTGCATACAATTTGTATTAAGCATTTTGTCTTTGCATGTTTCAGTACTGGAAAGAAAATGCGTTTGTTTTTCTCCCTTCTTCCCCCATCAATGTCAGATGGCAGAATAGAAGTAATACCCCTCTTCTGTATATACAATACACTCCACCCCCTTTCAATGTACTGTGTCCTGGCTCCTTTTTTGTATTAAACTATGTCATAAGCAACCTTGTTGCGATAGTAATTTCATTTCTATGAAGCGTTTGTCTCCTGTAGCTGAAACTGTGAGGGTGGAGTGTACTTCACTGTAATGAAAGTGTCAGCATAAATATATATTTTTAAATAACAAAAAACAGCCACTGAAAGAAAAACCTGGAACTGCACCCTTTCAGTAAAGGTCATTTAACTGGCTTTGTGTTTGCTGATACATGTAGCAAAGTTATGTGTCAATAGGTGGTGTTACTTTTATGTCTTTCCCCTAAAGTACCTGGTTAGTACAACATAGGGTAAAGATATGAAAATGTGAATTGTCATTACTGTCAAGCTACTGCTGAAATAGCCTCAAATCACAAGGTACCTTTTAATAAATGTGTACGCTTGTAGCTTTATATTGGAAATACTTGCTGTCTGATGATAGCTTTCTCCCATAATGTGAACAGAGTCCTCTACATAGTTTTTGTGTATCATAATGGTTATACTGCATTAGATCTCTCACATTGTTGGAACAGATTTCCCTGTATTGCTTGGGGGACTGCAGAAAGGCACTGGCTTTACACCCTTTACTTTTACAGAAAGTTAAAAGGTAGGATAAGGCAGGGTGAGTGGAAGTGTTTTAATTTCACCTCATAAAAGGTATGCATTAGAAAGCTGGGGTAGGAAGAAGCAGGGAGGTTTATGTAAAGAAGGAAAACACTTTTCAAGACAGGAAGAATATTTGGGGGTTTTTTTTGTTACTGCTATTTTTTTCAAATTGCTCTTAAATTAGTAATATTAGAGAGTGGATCCTTGTAAGAAGAGCATTGCATGCCCTCACTAGTGAGAATTTAAGATATGCTGGCTTTAAACTTTTCACTGTGCTTTCCAAATACCCCATCACTCTTTCTAAACAGCCATTTGAACTCTGGGGATTTTTATAACAGTTTACTAACCTGGTTCGTAAGTATGGCAATTTTCCTTGGTTTACCTAGCTAGCTGTATTTTGCAGTTTGTAAAGGGACTAGCCTATGCTTCGTTATTCAAGCTCTGTCGGAAGTCTTTGGCATCGCTCCAAATTTGTACAAATAAAGATAACAAGATTAAGGCCTTAGTCCTTTGCATAAGGTCTGGAGAAAATACGTTGCAAATATTCACAAATGGTATTAACATGGATATAGTATTGCCATGACTACATTGAAGTGGCAGTCTGTTATTAACTACAGAGATACCCACACAGATCCTTTTGGTCTTTTCTTCCACTAGATTTCAACCCTGAGTTACTGACAGCAGTCAGGCCCGGATTCATAGTCCATTGAAGTTAATGGAAGGGCTCACACTGACTTCAGTGATCTTTGGATCAGATTTTATTGTTTAGGAGGTGGTTAAAATTTGTGGACCTTGAGAAGTGAGATTTAAGCAGGCGTTTCAGAGATCAGAAGGGCCACCTTTCTGAGATGGGAGCCAGTGGGAACAGTCAGGACTGTGACGAAAAACCCCCAGACTAATCCTGGAACAAATTATGTTAATCTGAGGTGGAGGTAGGCAAAAGGTTGAGAAAGGACCGAGTAAAAGTGGATATAAAATGTTGTTCAGTGCCTTGAAACAAGTTTTGGATCAAGAAGGCAGGGGAACAGTCAGCTGTGAGAAAGGCCATGATGTGAATGACTGACAGGTAAAAAAGTAATTGATTATACTCGTCTTTCAGGATCATTGACCTGCCTGAGTTAACGTTTCCATTTCCAGCAGTAAAGATATTGACAAATTATATTATATCTGTAGAATCTGTTTACATCCTTCAGCCTAGCTACCTAGGGTAAATATTTATATCTTATTCATTGCTCTTGAAGTACTAACTTGTAATATGACTGCGGTATTAGGATGCTTTGCACATCATTCTTTTGTGTTATGTTTCAACCTTTTTAGCTTTCTGTTTGCCATTTGGGTAGCAGTTTTACAGAACCTCTTTTGCTTGGATATAATTTTCTTTGTCTCTTCAAAATGCAGCCTCAATTGCTTTGAGGCTAACATTTTATTAAAAATTCAATTTGAGCCTTCATGGTATGTTTTACTGTTGTGACCAAAATATTTGCTGGTTATTGGCTGTGCATGTAGGTAGAGGGCTATAAGGAGGAGTAGTAGCAAAATAGGTTTTGTCCAATTTGGTCTTCATTTGTTAGGTTTCCCACCCTCCTCACCCCAAGTCATTATGGTTGTATAAAATGGAAAAAGAAACCCATCATAGCGTGTTTTTTAGGGCAATATGCTATTGATCCATATGTGGATTTAAGATTAAAAGCAGGACATAATAAGATACAGCCTTCAAGGTGTGACAAGAAATCGCCCATGGTCTGTGCTAGGGTGTGCATAGTCTTAATTATCCTGCCTCATTTCGTTTTAGTGTCTTTCATATTCAGGTAAGTGATATGCAAAAATCTGTCACAGTTCATAGACCTGTTTATGTGATGTGTTGAACATCTGCAACTCCAACCAATCTTCGTTGGAGTTGAGGGAATTCTGGATCTTACTCAAGACCCACAGCAGTTTGTGGGATCAGGTACCTCAGCCCACCTAGTTCCCATCCCTCTCTGCAGCCACAGAGGAAGTGGTGGGCTGGGACTGCTACTGCTACTTTAAAGATTTAGTTATTTTCTATGAAAGATGTCTTCTAGAATAGCTTAAGTGTGATCTGTCCATAATTATACTTGCCTGTGACTAAAAAGTTGTTGCTGCTTATGCTCTGCAGTGTGTTTTCTGCATTATAGCACAGGAGAAAGATTAAAGTCCTGGTCCCGAAGAATTAATCCAGAAATATGTGAGGAGTTATGATTGGTTTACCATGCTGAAGACAGTTTCACTGCAGAATTAGGGTCTAGAGGATAATAATACATGACTAGAGTGGGATCAAGTGCTGCTGATAGTTCATGAGTGTCAGTGTTTACATGGCAAGTCTGGAATTTATTTGCTTTATTATTATGAAATATTTAACTTTGCTGTACTTTGAGTTCAAATTTGACATGTAAAACTGCTCTATGCTCATGGATCCTCTGACACAATGTTAGTTTAATCTGTCAGATTTTTTTACAGTTTTATTGTAAAGAAAATTAACGAATGCTGGGATCGGATACTTTACTGAACTGCTTGTAAATCAAAAAGAGGGTAATGTACATGTTAGGCTGGTAAAAGGCAATGAACTAAGGATCTTTTACTTGTTTTATCAGTGGATTTACTCCAAATTGTATAATCTATACAGATATCAACTCTAGCACCGTATTTATTTTTTTGAAGTGGTTGTGTCACTCTGAATTATCTCTTTTGTGAAATAGTATTATCTTGTCTAAATAATACAAATCCCCTGTGAAGGTCTATTTTTTTGTATATTGATATATCACCGTGCCATTGAAATTAACAGTTACTTTAACCATGTCTACCTTTGAGAAATGAACTAGAATTTATAGGATTTATAACTGAGCAGCACTTTCATGTCTTAATTTTAAATATTATGCATCAAGCACAAACATATTCAGGTAGATGTGCCTAAAGGTGTCATAGAATTTCCATTAGGAGAGGCCATTCAGATTAGGATTATGCTTTGATATGGTGACACTTTTTTCCCCCCATATGTTTAATCTGGGGCTTTGAGGCATTTCTGGTGGTGATCTATGTGTGTAAAATTGCTTGCCTCTTCCAGTGTTTACAGGATCAGGATCTTTAAATCTATCCCCTTCATGTGGCATTTACTTTGGGCTAAAATCAAGGAGCAGGACTAGCCAGAATCAGGACCTCACCATCAACCTCCTATAGAATTCAGTGGAAGGCTTACATGTGTGATGTCTACCAGAATGGCCTTAACTGCATGTTCTTGCTTGTACAGATAGTAATCATCTATGCAAATTGGCATTTTCCTAGGTAAAGTGGGTTAATGCTTTTCCAACGTCCCTTTGACTTTCTCTTGTGTGTGGCTGTGTGGGTACATGTGTTGGGCACAAATACAAGACTGAAGTTTAGCGTTGGGCTTGAGCCTCTGAAGTGCTATAGAGCTGGTATCTCCAGCTATTTTGACAGGAACTCTGGTTGAATTTGGAACCAATGTGGGAGAGTGTGCAGTTGCAACTTCAGGCTGTTCAGGGAAGATGTTCAGAGCTAAACTTGAAGTTATCTTTTTTTCTCTTCTCCAAGGTGCATGAGGGTGAATAACTGTGTACCCCTCTTACATAAAACCATTCACACTTTGGAGATCCATGCTACTGCCTAGGCAAAATAGGGTGAGTAAAATATGCAGTGTCTCATCAGCCTTAAGTAGCAAATAATTTTCCACAGTTTTAACACTATTTGGATGGAGAGTGGCATTGGCAATCTACTTCGAAAAAGTTGAATTTAAGCTCATAAACTAAGCAGCAGAATGCTTGTAATTGGGAGACCTTGATTTTTCTTGGCAATTTCTATACAGAAGAGGTAAGACCTTGTTCTCAGCTTGTATAAATCAAATAGTAACCCTGATTCAAGAAAATTATCATGGGGTAGAATTTTCAAATAAATGAAACACAGCCCAGATTAAGTTCTGACACGACATTACCACTGCTGCAGGTAAATAAATGACAGGTATGTAACAGCATGTGTAAATACGAAGTGCTGTATTGTGGCACTTCTTCACAGCAGAATGCTTTATGCCACAGAAAGAATATTCCTTGTATGTTTTTCAATATGAGTAAACATATCCCAATCTGGTCTATAAACAGATCTTTTTTTCCATATGTTCCCATTGTTTCCATATGCCCCTACAGTCAGCTGAAAGCAATATAAAAACTGAGTCTGAAAAATACACTAGTTGTCTGTAAATATTTAAGAAGAAATTTATATGCATATTGATACAGAACTAATAGAAATACTTGTATACAACATACATATGCATACTGTGTGTGTGTATTTTATGCATACACACACACACCAAGTCTTGACTATTTTGTTAGCATTAGTAATAAATGGCAATCTTTTCAGTATGTATATGTGCAACAGATGGATACCCGAGTCTTCACTGACAGGATTTTAACACTATTCAAATATTTGTTCTTTAGGGTATGCCATGGTCTTCTGACATCAAGAGAAGTGAGTTAAATATGTGGGTTTTGACGTATTGCTACTTACTGGAGGAAAAATATTAAGGAGCACTACACTTTGCAATAATGAAGTACCCTTTTAGAATGAACTGTGCTACTACTGACTTGTGTATTTCTAAATAAAAAAATGCTCTAGTGAAGTATCAATCCATCTTTCTCTTTGACTATTTTGATGAATAGTGCCACAAAGGTTTGGTGGGGTTTTTTTTTGTTTGTTTTTATAATTTGAATGTTTTTCCCCTCTGTAATATGTTGGAAGAGTAACACTGAAGTTAGCTGTGTTTGATTGTTCAGACATGCACAGCTATTGCTGTATAGTTGTTCCTAAGCAAAGAGGCATCTGGCATTGATATTTCTTTACTTTTTTCATCTTATCTTTCTTTGAACTGGTATGTTTATTTCAAAAGCTAAATGGTGGGACTTAGAAAAGCACTTACTATTGATTTGACTCTTTCTCCACTGAATTTTCACCAAAGTTATTTGGGCTATAGTTAGGCTAACATGGACTGCTTTTAGAAATCTTACCTAATACATCTAGGGTGAAAATCAGTTCTGTCAAGACCTGTGAGTGC
The DNA here is from genome assembly GCA_013400835.1 of Zapornia atra. NCBI lineage: Eukaryota > Metazoa > Chordata > Aves > Gruiformes > Rallidae > Zapornia > Zapornia atra. The sequence continues at coordinate 8,745 of VZTU01026616.1, forward strand.
TTTATGTGGACTGGATTGCCAAGAGTTTTATTTCCGAGTCCTTGACAGATGACATTTCATTTCAAGAACCAGAGCAGCCCAGTTATTCCATGGCCTCACCCATGAAGCTAATGGTTGTTTTTACGTATCCAAAGTTCTTCTTCCTCATCAAGCTACCTGTAGGTAGGTGATAACAAAGCCCTTGTCCATGAGCTGGCCCGTCAGTAGAAACCACTGTTACAGAGACTGTCAGAACTGAATCCTTTCCCAGAGAATATTGTCATTTCCAGAGGTTGCAAAACCAAAATGCAAACAATTCACTTATCCTGCTAAAGTCCTTTAATAAATCAATTTTATTGAAAAAAGTAAATTAATTTATTACTACTGAAAGTAGATCAAGTATAATAAACCATGGACCACCATAACTTCACTGTTAATTTCAATACAAGACTGGGTATCCGCAAGAGTTACTTTTAAGAATAGATCGTGCATCAAGCAGTTACTTCATTGAACAGAAGTACTTTTGATGAACGTAAGGAATTGTTAATGTTAACCATGTAACAATATGAAATGACTCTTTATTTCCTGATATGACTAAGCCCTATTTTAGCTTTAAATTCAAACCTTGTTATATGTTGTCTGCCTACCTGACAGGCTTTCTAGATTAGTATTTCCAACCTGTGCTGGCTTTATACCATTGATTCTCAAGTTATGTGTGATCAAAGGTCATTAATATTGAAAAGTTCACTGTAATTGACCCATCAACTAATTTTAATTATGGCAATATAAAGGAGTGTCAAGTGCTAGACCCCTATACAAAGGGTCAGTTAATATGCAGATTCATCCTAGAAGTGATATTGCCTGGATCCCATTAGCTCTAGATAAAGGCTGTAAAAGAATTTCCTACTACTTTCTTTCTCTTTCAAATTGAAGTAATAGGAGAAAAAGTTTAGCAGAAGAAAAAGGTTCTGGAAAAAAAACCAAACCTGCTCAGCAGAAATCTCGAGTTTTTATATTTTTTCTTTGTATACAGATAAAGTCAGAAACAGGCAGATAAAACTTTCCCTGTGTTCAAAGCACAAATTATAGAAATAATACCCTTTAAATTTTGGCAAGTTAGAAGCTTCCATATGTATACTGAATAAAGGGAGTAATCTTTCGCTTTTCCATTTCACAGTAACTTTTCTTAATTCATAGGAACCCAAAGTTGAGTTCACTGTCTGCTGATAATGTACCCCAAGAGCAATAGAAATGTCAAATGTTTGCATACAGCAGCTGATACCAGTACTGAAAATTTATCTTCAATTTCTTTCTCCAGAAATCCTTGATCTCATACACACCTTTGAGTTTTAATGATTTTCCTGAGAATAATGTCCAAGATAACGTGAACGGAAATAAAGCAGGAGCATAAAAATTTCAAAGGAAGACTTTGTTTCATGTTCAGCTCTGGATTGTCATATATTTCTTATTTCCTGGAAACGGGAATATGATTTATATTGATATTTAGGGAGCAGTTCAGTTTGAAAGATCCATAGGCTTTTTTTTCAAAATTCAGGTGTGCTTTACTGAAAAGAACAATGCTAAGGAAAAGGAAAATGTACTGGTTTTAGTTTAATAGAGTTATCATATGGACAGGAAAACTCTAATTTTTTTAACCACTGCAAATCTTATATGAACTGGTTTCCAACTGACCAGCTAAAAACTGTGAAACATTTAGTTTTGTTCATAATGGTCAGTGTTTCACAAATATGACTAGTCAATTGTGGTGCCTGTTCTTCTCAGTACTTCACTGAAGAACTCTCAAACTGGCTATTTTTCCCAAATAATGTCAAACTTCTGCAACCTGAAAAATGAAGCCCCCAAGCAGACTGTAGTTGCAAAGTGAACATTGAAGACCACTAAGTGATGCTTGGAAAATATTACTCACATATTTTAAAAAGCTTTCATAGCTGTAAAATAAATCTTAAGAAAACATAACCAGGATTTTTAAACATATGGGTTAGCACTAGTGTATCACATGTAAAAAAGGTGGTTGCTAAGCAGTTTATCTTAAAAATGAACCCACTGTAGCTTGAATGCAAGATGTAGAGGTTGAAAAGATATACTTTAAATCTGATTTAGGAGCTAATCTATACCTTCTTGGTGAGGTTTTCATTATCATTCAAATAAATGTGTCTATGTATATGATGCTTGTGGGATCTCTGTGATTACTTTTGTTTGGTTTTCTGTGTGACAATGGCTCTGTGTGATCACAGCTAACTACTAAAGGGATACTGGCATCTCTATTATCTGTACATTGAGTGTGATCATTAACTGTTAGTCAGGAAGAAGGCAATAGAAAAATCAATGCAACTTTGGTCACAGGAAAAGTAAGCCGTGGTGATAGTAGTGGGAATGATTCTTCTGCAAATGACATTTCATCCAGTGTATGAGTGGGGGAAATGCATAACTGAGCAATGCAAATGCAACAGGGAATGGAGATAAAAATCAATTCTAGGGCTTATCAAACATACAAAATAGTATGTTGGAGATGGCACACATAATGGTCCTCCCTCTAGGGCCTGTAGTATTGTATGAGCTCAACAAACAGTAACCAGTGAAATGATCTTTAAGAATGTCCTTGCAATTCCCATGGTGTCAGTGTCATCAGGTTATACAAATATAAAATGTGCAATATAGTTGGTCAGCCTGGCTTCTTATCTTTTTTGGTTAGCTAAGAAGCATCCCATTTCCTCTGAGATCTTGGAAAAATGCAAAGTTTGGTTACATAAAGATCCAAGTCGTCTGATTTCAGTTATCAATATAGGGTTAGGCTTTTTCAGTACTTAATGGGAATGGGGTGTTCAAGCTGTATCATTCTTTGAAGATGCCTGCATCTCCATTGGCTATAGGAGATATCTAGTGTAGCAATGCTCTTAGTTTATGTACTTTAGTTAAGTGAGATAAAAACTGACTGAAAGGCTCCAGGTCCACCCCCCTCCGATTTTTTCATCTAAAAGTGGTATCTATAGCCAAGTTACTCATCTAAGCAGTAGAGAGCCATGCTTTCAGAGGACAACTCGTCCTCTCTCAGCACACATCATAAAATCATGCACTTCAAATGCCTTTCTTTCTGTTTAGTGCTATCACAACTAGGAAGAGATTACTGCTAGAATAGCTAACAAAGATGAGATAAACTAAGGAAAAAAAATCCTGAAATTACACGCTTTCTTCTCTCCCAGGAAGAACTTTGCTGCTTTGTCAAACCTCAGACTAGTAAAGCTTGGTTTACTGAGTTGGGGACTGCTGTGTGAGCCCAAAACAATGACAGGCTTATCTACAATCTATCTAATTGAGAAATGCTAATATTTAACAAATAAGCAATTGCACAGAAATTATATCATAACTGCAAACAATGTATTAATCAAAATATAGGTAAAAAAATAAATTCGAAAAGGTCTCCTGAATAATCTGCCCAATTCTAATCGCACACAAAGGGAAACCTGCTGCCCTCTAGAAAGTTTACAGAACTCAATTATCTTAAGGATTTCCCAGGAACTGACTATCAGAGCATCTGGACATCTTACAATAAATTAAAAACAAATATTAATTACACAACTATCCATTCAGATGGCTCAATGCTCTTTAGCTGCCTTTTATTTGTCTCACAAAGGACCAACATACTGACATCTTAGTTAATTGAATGCTTGATTGAACAAGTAAACCTTACACTGCACTGCAGCCTGCCAAATTTAAATTCTGGTGACCTGCCAGAGGAATAGATTTCCAGTGTGAGAATCCACCACTGATAGCTAAGAAAATGTTCATCTGATGCCCCATTTTAGGACACCTGCAACCGATTTGATCTTTTATCAGGGGAAATCGTGTGAGAGATGTTCTAATGTAAAGCTGATTTCCATACCACTCAGCTTTAAATATCATTAACAACACCTTCAAGTTTGTCTGAAAAAAACATTATTCTGTGAATATTAGTAGTTTATGAAAGAGCAGATTCTGTTTTAAACCCCAAACCGATATATTCTCTATTTGTTAAAAATTATCAAGTGATTGTTAGTTTAGTCTTACCTTAGTCTTAGGTAGCCTGCATGCAGGCTGAAAAAAATATGAATAACTAATATAGATTACATTTTAAAATATACCTTGTGATAGTGAGAAAAGTAAGCATTATTAAATTATGAATTCTTACACGGTAATAGATCTTCTAGAATACCAGCTGGGTAACCATACTAGTAAAGGCTTTAACACTTATGCTCTCTATGTCTATGGATGACAAGATGTTTTGTCAGCAGGAGAAATATCCATTTGTCTTCATCAAAACTCATTCAGTTGCTGTTAGTGATGGTCAACACAGCAGCAAGTCACCAGACTGTATTTCAGGAGAACAAAGTGTAAGAAATGAATGTAACCGTTTGCGATTAACATGTAAACTGAAGAAAGCTGAAGTTAAGACAGAGCTGAAGGCAACCAGAAGATCCAAATTGATATGCTTAAGAATACAGTGCTTAATTGGTGTGTTTTGTTCATATGTTCAAGGACTTTCCCATTAAACAGATTCTTTTATAGTCTTTTGCAAGTGGAGAAGGGTTTTTTCTCTATAGCAGAGGATTGGGCATGGTTGTTCAAGTGATTCCATTCTTATGGTCCAAAATCTGTTCACTTGCTGGGGGCTTGTCATTGACAAGTGTTATAAGAAGCCTATCTTTCAGGATTTCAAACTGCCAGTTTCTACTAGTGGCAACATTGAATTAATTTCCCCATATGTGTCCAGTACTTTGAACTAATTGTGTTCATGTCCTCAAACTTCAAAGTTCGTGTAGCTGTTGCTTTTCTTTAAAGGAAAGATAATCTTATGTGTTTTGATGGTATTGCCATTTCATATTCCATCAATGCAAATCTCTTTGACAAGACCGGTGACCTGCGGGTAAGTGCTTGATTCAGGCAGCAGGTGGTAGACCATTTGTCCCCCTTGTCATTTTCTTAGATCACCACATTCCACTCACAGAAGTGGAGGGAAAGGCCAAAAACTTCCAAAGACTTAGCCTCACTTTCTAAAATCACAGAAACAGCCACATCTCTGGCTTATTTCCCAAGTACCTTGCTCTTGGTCTGACAGTTTCTCATAATGCTTGTACTCGTGCCTTTTCCCACACTCAGGCAGCTTTGGAAACCAGTGAAATGCAATGAAAACCATTTTCTGCTACAACTTGATATGTGCAATTTTGACTCAGGTCTGAATGGTAACAGAATTAGTTATGATGTAGACAGTAATTCCTTTACCCTCACCTGTCCAGTCACCCTGGCCTAATTCTGGCCTAATTCTGGAGTGATGGAAGATCCTCCTAATGCAAAATTTGTGTCACTGTAGCAAATCACAGAAAATTCAGAGGCCTTGGGGAAAAAAATAAAAATAATTATTGCATTCGCTGTTAAAGAATCATCCTGGAAGGCAAAAGTCCTGCATTCCTGAATCTATTCCAAGTGCTGTTCAATACATTTAAGTAAGCAGCAATTGAAGAAAAAAATACATTCATGTAAGCTAGAGCAAGAATGCAACACTGTGTAAGCTGGAAGAGTTCAAGCCAAAGTCCATCTGTTGTGCCCCAGCTGGCATCTGAGCACCACATGGCCACTTGCTTAGCCCTCCCTTGGAGGGATGGGGAGAAGAATGGGAAGACAAGGGCAAACCTCATGGGTTGGGATACGGACAGTTTACTGGGACAGCAAAGGGAGAGGGAAATAACAACAGTAGGGCTTACAACACAATATACACAACAGCAATAACATAAGACAATTTACTGACCTGACAACTGACCAGACAGATCCTCAGTCCACACTCAGACCATCCTGGAACCACATGGAAGCTCCCCTCCCAGTGAGCATGAAGTCGTCTGGTATGGAACACTCCCTTAGCCAGCTCAGCTCACCTGTCCTGGCTCTTTGTGAAAATTAACTCTACCCTAGCTAAAACCAGGACTTCATCAAAGCCAACAGGCACCCTCTCTCCATTTCAAAGGGGTTTGAATGAAAAGCAAGTAGACTTGCTTCTGAAACTCTTTCTAGACTCAATTTGTCCACAGCTGCCATGAGAAAGAATATGAAAGAAACCACGTAAAATGAGGAAGACACTGGTGTGCTAATGTTGCACAATTCTCTAATATCAAAGGTGAATTTATGTAATAAAAATATATAGCTGCCTTTCTGCACATGCTCTTTTTGAAGTCTTGATTACTTGAATTTTAGGTCCTCCCTGCCAAATTTTACAATGACAGGAAGCACTTGTATGTCTTATTTCACTACTCATCCATACTTTTTCAAGCTTGCTGTGATGCCATAAGCTCTGATTGATCAGACTTCATAAATCACTCTATCAAATGCCAGGAAATACTGACATTTCTTATCTAGAAAGACAGATTAATAAAGGATACCCAGATTAAAAGATGAGATGCAGAAATCTTAAATGCTCCCTTGGTGAATTTCACACTTGACTGAAAATTATCTAATGAAAATGGCTGTCTAAGAAATTCCAACACTATTCTGTGGTCCCTGCTTAAGCCATTCCCCATGAAGCATAAAAAGCAGATCAAAGTTAAAGCAGGGATGGAATGGAAATATCGTTTGAAGTAATATAATTATATATATTGATACCAGGTCTTTATTCAAAAGCTTGACCTTTATTAATTTTTTTCATTACTGGAAGAATTTACAAATACATTTAAATAATCCCATCATGAAATAAAAAGTGGTAATATCTATCCATCGGAAGATGCAATAGTTAATGCTTGTTTTATTAAAGTGAACTAGTTACTTCTTCATTCACTCATTATGAGTGCATTTTAGAATAAGTTTTGAAAATACATATGAGAATTTAAATATTTCTGAAATCTCCATTGATGAAAACATGTTTTCACTTGTAAGAAGTAGACATAATTAATTCTATTTCCTGATTTCATTTGAGGAATAGAACATTTTAATAAATAAATCTTTTTTCTCCTATTTTCAGATATCACACTAAACTTATGTTGCTCAAATAATTCTCTGAAAATAATCTTCTGAAAATATGATAATCTCTAGAGCTGGACAAAAAACAGTTTTGTTTCACTGGTGATTCTGGTCATGGTATCAAAAACTAAGCTAGGTAAGTATTCCTTTCATGTGATCTTCAGATTTGTCCCATTTACTCCATCAGACATAAACAGCAACCAATGATGCAGTTGAATGTATTTGGATTTTAGGGCATGTTAAATTTTTTAACACTACATTGGGAAGGATTAAAAACATACAGAAAAGGATAAACATCTGCAGTAGAAGTTCTAGTTCCTGGACTTTTCATAAACAAATAGAAGTACCAAAACATGGTTTATTGACTTGCCTATTGGCATCCAGTTTAATAGACAACAGTGAATAGCTTCCTATTCACAGCATAGCTGTTTGCCTAAGATTCTGAAGACCAAATAGCAGCCATAACATCTGCTCTTTGATTCAGCAGAAGACATCAGAGATTACTACATTTGGGGATTTATTATAAGTCCTTGTCCACTAGTTCTCTTCAGAGGGCTTCATAATCTACCTGGTCATCTTTTTAGGCTTCTCAAGTTCTGCAATGCTGCAGATGTCAGCTCTGCAGTTGGCCTTACAATCAATGATTCAGAAGGACCTTCATCAAGACACCACTGCATTAGAGCTGAAATTTTTTCTTCCATACACCCGCATTCAAGTAATTATTATTATTATAAATCATTCTACTCTCTACTGGGAGGAAGAGGAAGGCAGGAGTAAAAGAGGTGGGAAGTGGAGTAACTGTAAGTTTAATGCTATGAGAACTTCCCGAATCTTTTGTGGTAGAAGTGGAAGAATGACAATACCAATTCCCCTGATGAGACTAAAATAGCTGAAGGAATAGATTGAAACTATATGGAGCTTTTGGGACCAAAGAACAACAGTGGAATGATCATCAGACACTGTTCCTTACCATTACCTATTTGTCATGTGATAGTATCAACATGGGAGTCTCACGTTTGCCTGTTAGTTTTATCAAAGCTGCTTATTTTCTCCTTTTGCATATGTGATTCCTTATTGTTAAGTCCTGGTAGGCTCTTGAAGTGAAAAATCAAACAAACACCTTAACAAAAAAGGGGCTCAGCTGTAAAAAATATGTAAGCTTGAATTTTGTCATGACTTGTGGGAAAATTGTCCCATACTGTCTTACCATACTGAATTCCTGCTACCAACAAAATGAGAAAAACCCCCAACCAACAATAAAAAAACCCCACAAAACTTCAACATACATGTTTGTGTTCCCAGGGTCTGGTGCTTTTTTCTGCTAAATTTCAGTAGATCAGAGAGTAAACTAGTGGCCAAACAAAGGAATTTTGAATACATTTTCTACTCAGGAGGCTCACCTGTCCTCAGCTTTCTCAGACATTGACAGCAGATGGTAATCAGGGAGCAGTGGGTGAAATGGTCATTAGAATAAAGTAAGAATGGAGATAAAATCAATCTTCTGATGCAGAAATAAAACAGTGCACTCACTCATGGCCACTTTATCCTTAACGTCAGCTGAAAATTTGTGCATGACTATATCAGCCAATTTAGAGTAGTGAGAGTTAGAGTTTTAGCTTGACCATAGAGAATATCCAAGATTTGTTGACACCAATGGATTATTTTCCATTTTGTGTATCCATGTAATTGTAAAGTAGATACTATTCAGGGCAGGGAAATAAAAGTATCAAAAATATATCTTTTCAGGTTCCCTCTGTAGGTACACAAAGCAAATCAACCAAAAAGCACTAGGCAGTTCCCTAGATTATTAATTTTTGTGCTTTGTTCTACTGTATTCCCTCAACTGGGCTTCCTCTCCCTTTGATCAATGAACTGTTAAGTCTCTAAATTGAGTTTACAATTTCAAACCTTATAGGCCAAATCTTACACTATATGCATTTAATTTTAAAAAAAGTATTTTTGTCTTAGTAGATCAATCCAACTCACTACCATATCTTTTTACAGTGACCAGTACCAGAGGCCATAAGATAATATGTAGGTGTTTGTATTCTCTAATTTTTAAAAGAGCAAAATGTCTTTTCTATAATGTTCATTATAATTTATTATAATTGTGAGCAGCCTGTAGAACTTAAAACATCTGCACACACTTTGTTTTCAATTAAGTTCTTGTCTTAGCATTTTCTGTTTTGATATCCTGCTTCTATTTCTTGTGTAAAATCAATTCTTGTTCTATGATGCAGCAAGAAGTTCCCAATCTACTTTCAATATACTACTTATGATTTTCTAGCTTTATTTTTTCACCATTCTAAAAAAGGCAAACATACTGATTTGATTATGAATTTTCCTAGGCCTCATTTTTGTGACCATCTTTGGACTCCTTCCACTTAAGTAATGTTTTTCTTGATACTGCTACATAACTGAGACAAGGCTCCAAATATAGCTTACTAATTTGCATCATGATTTTATATAAAGACATTTTAAAGCTCCCTGTGTACACTATGGTTTGGGGTCTTTTTAATACATTTGTCCTGGTTTCAGCTGAGATAGACTTAACTTCCTTTCTGGTATCTGGTATAGTGCTGTGTTTTGGATTTAGAATGAGAATAATGTTGATAACACACTGATGTTTTCATTTGTTGCTAGGTAGTTGTAATGTCTACACCATGTCAAGGATTTTCAACTTCCCATGCCCTGGTAGGTGCTGGGAGATCACAGCCAGGACAGCTGACCCCAACTGTCCACAGGGATATTCCATAATATATAATGTCACACTCTGGCTAGAACTCAGCAAGCTAGACAGGAGGTGGGTTCACTACTTGGAAACAGACTGGGCATCAGATTGTTTTATTTTTCTTTTGCATGTGGTGAGCATTTGTGCATTACTTGTATTACTCTTGTTGTTATTATCACCACCACCACCACCATCATCATCATCATCTTTTTTCTCCTATTAAACTGCCTTTATCTCAACCCATGAGCTTTTTTTTCCCCATTTTTCTCTCCATCCCCTGAGCAGGCATCTGTGTGGTGCCTAAATATGCATTGGAGTTAAGCTTCAACATCTTAACTTCTTAATTGTTTTAAAGCAAATGTGTTTACTTGTACCAAATTCTTAAGTTCTTAATATAATTATTAACATTCTTCTCTGGTTTTATTTTTCTTCAATAGATTTTAAAGAATACTGTCAGGCCCTTCTTGTTTGACACAAATCTAGGGCCAATAGGAAAAGAACAGATGAGATGAAGTGGTTTGGAGTTGTAACTTACACAGTTGCTCTAAGCAAATTGTTTCTTTATCCTCAGAGTGCAACTGTGAGATCATGTTATAAAACATTTTACTCAACAACTTGGCATAATATAGATGAAATTTCAAATGAGTTCCTTTATCTCATAGCAGTTTAAAATATTTTGAAGGTCCCTTCTCAAAGGAAAGCAATAAAGGAATTACAGGTTTTCAATTATTAAAGATTGAAAGTTGTTAGGCCTCAATCCAAAATGGCAGCAATAATTCAGTTTTACAGAGAATTAAAGCGTAGCAAACTTTCCACATTTATTTGAAACATTTTCTGCAATCATCTATGTAACACTCAACCAAATCTGCTGCAAAGTCACCTGAAATGTTAGGTTTTCATTTGCAAAACACTGCATGCAGTGTTTTACCGTCTGCTGTCACTTCTTTTCAGCTTTCCCTTTCTCCTGAGTGCACCCAAAATTTGGGCTTGCTGCTTCTTTTGATCTAGCCTGGGCTTCAACAGGCTCACACAAGTTTTTGTTTTCTTTTTTTCAAAGTACTAACCCAGCACCTAAGAGACAAGAGAAGTCCTTTGGTGCTCTGAGGAAACAGTCTGGCTATGAGAAAAATGTAGCCTACCTTTTGAGTTTTTGTTAAGCAGGTTTGCTAAGAGAGATGGAGAAAAGGTGCTACTTCACTGCACCACTAGCAGTGACAAATGATACTGGCTGTCATGATAGGGAATTCAGGATGTTGACAAAGCATAAAAAACTCAACCTTGGCCAGTGCTGCCTATGTGAGTTCACCCAAAAAAACCCACAACAGTGCTGGTAACAGTGTTGTTTTGTTTTTTCCTACTTTCCCCATCATCTTGTCTTTGCTTTTCCCCTGAAGATCTTTATGATCACCTCTTCAGACACCCATACAGCATACCTTCAGCAGCCCCATCACCAAGAATAGACACAGAGCTGTAATTAAATTCATCTTCCTATGTCAGTGCTGGACATGTGACAATACAGAGAGGGTAAGACCCCCTACTTCCTTGGTTCAGCCTGAGTGGTCAGAAGTAGCTACAACCTACAATGCCCAGATTAGAAGTATATAACCAGTTTCACATTACACTAATGGAACACCAGAAATCCATGGTGGATTATTGGAGTAGTTAGGCTCCAAACACAGGAAAAATTCTACATTGTACAACCCCAGTCCCAGAAAAATCCATTAATAAATAGCACATTATGATCTTTATGGACCACTCTGATAAAACTTGTCATTTAATTTACCCTTCTAAACATCCTCCCTGTCTCTCCCCCAGATTCAATTTGTGAGTTCGGCAGGGAATATCATTATTGAACAATGAGTGTTTTTCAGAAAAAAGCCAGCATAGTGAGCTTGGAGAATAAGCAGCCTTTTCAGTTTTCTCTCACTAAAGCACCCTTATAAATTTACTTGAACTCTGATGAGAAAAAGACAGCTGCATTCAAGAGGAAGAAGACACTGTGAGTCACAAGGAGCATTTATTCCCTGAAAGCAAGGCAGAAGGCAGCTCTTTTACACTGTCAACAGTAGGGGTCCAAAATGTTGGTGCTGGCTAAAAAACTTCAGGGGAGAATAATCTAGTCTTGCCT
>VZTU01026617.1:0-31038 GCA_013400835.1 Zapornia atra
CGGCTACCTGCCGAGAAGCACGCTCGCCCCTACCTGGCGGGAAAAGCGTGAGTGACCAGCTGCTGGGGGGTGGGCCCGTAGGTGTCGCCCTTGGGACCTCGACCAACCCTGCCGCGGTTGCTGGGGGGGCTCCGGCCAATCAGAACGCAAGTTCGGGAACTGCAAATGTATAAAGTTGCGCTGTTTGGGCAATAAAGGGACATTGCTTTATCACTCATATTGAGTTGGCCGCGTGTTCCTCCGCCGTCTCCTTTTAGGCACACATGATACCCATCTACAAGAAGGGCCAGAAGGAGGACCCAGGGAACTACAGGCCTCTCAGCCTGAGCTTGGTGCTGGGGAAGGAGATGGAACAAATCAACTTGACTACCATCATGCAACACATCCAAGACATCCAGGTGATCAGGCCCAGTCAGCATGGGTTTATCAAAGGCAGATATCATGCTTGACCAACCTGATCTCCTTCTATGACAAAGTGGCCTGCTTATGGGATGAGGGGCAAGCTGTGGCTGTTGTCTCCCTGGACTTCAGTAAAGCCTTTGACACTCTCCCACAGCATCCTCCTAGAGAAACTAGCTGCTCATGGAGTAGATGGGTATACTCTTTACTGGGTTAAAAACTGGCTAGACAGCCAGGCCTAAAGAGTTGTGGTGAATGGAGTTAAATCCAGCTTCCAGTGGTTCACAAGTAGTGTTCCCCTGGGCTCAGAGCTGGAGCCAGTCCTCTTTAACATCTTTATTAAGGAGCTGGACAAGGGTATCAAGTGCATCTTCAGTAAGCTTGCAGATAACACGAGGTTGCATGGGAGCATCAATCTGCTGGAAGGCTCTGCAGAGGGACCTGAACAGGCTGGATTGATGGGCAGAGGCCAGCTTAATGGGGTTCAACAAGGCCAAGTGCCTGGTCCTGCAGACAATGCTACATGCTTGAGGCAGAGCGGCTGGAGAGTTGCCTGGAGGAAGAGGACCTGGGAGTGAGCCAGCAGTGTGCCCAGGTGGCCAAGAAGGCCAATGGCACGCTGGCTTTAATGAGGAATAGCATAGTCAGCAGGACCTGGCAGGTGATCATCCCCCTGTACTCAGCTCTGGTGAGGCCACGCTTCAAGTACTGTGTGCAGTTTTGGGTGCCTGACTACAAGAGGATGTTGAGATGCTGGAGCATGTCCAGAAAAGAGCAACAAAGCTGGTGAAGGGTTTTGAGTACAAGTCCTATTAGGAGCAGCTAAAGGAACTGGTGCTTTTCAGTCTTAAGGAGTCTGAGGAGAGACTTTATCACTCTCTACAACTAGCTTCAAGGAAGGTGTAGAGAAGTGGGGGTTGGTCTCTTCTCTCAAGTAAGAGGCAATAGGACAAGAAGAAATGGTTTCAAATTGTACCAGGGTGATTTAAATTAGGTATCAGAAAGAACTTCTTTACTGAAAGGATTATCAGGCATTGGAATAGGCTGCCCAGGGAAGTGTCGTAGTCACCATCTCTGGAGATATTTAAAAGGCCTGTAGATCTTACACTTGAGAACATGGTCTAGAGGTGGACTAAGCAGGGTTAGGCTGTGGTTGGACTCAATCTTGAAGATCTCTTCCAACGCAATTGATTCTATGATGGCAACTATTCCTTGTTCTACATAGGGAGTAAAGTAGCCCCACTCAAACAGCTCTTATTGTTTGCTGTTGTCAATGACCTTAAGTGAACACAGCCCTTATTGTTTTTATTCTGGAAGCAAATTTCAGCAGCAAAACCCAGATACTGTGGGGGGCATTCTTAGACTCCCTCATCCTTCTCAAATGACTATTGTCATTCTTTGGTGTAATGAGTGAATCATCTATTCATCTTCTTCTACCTTGTATAATACTCATAGCCAAGCTAAGCAAAATTTTAAAGAAACAATATACTATTAAACATCAGAAATCTTTGCTAATGAAAAGCATTGGTGGGAGCAAGGAATAATGCATTTAAAAAGAAAGAAGCTACCATAAATGGACAAAGCTTTTATACAGGTAGGATAAAGTTATCTACAAGGCAATTTTGACTCTTTATATTCAAGATTTCCCAAGGTGCTGTTGAACAAAATACTACTTAATCTTCTTGATGACTTAAACCATATGTGCTCATAACATCGCAGACTGAGTAGTGAAGTCTGCTTTCTCTAGGATGCAAACCTCAATGGAAATAAGGAAGCAGAGAAAGAACGCTACAGTATTTCTCTGATACTGGAAAATTTGCTGAACAGTGCTCTTCACAAGAGGATGCTGTATTTCAGCAAACAGTGTAATGGAAGTGATGGAAGAGTAATTTGAAAACATCTGGATTCATTTTCCTTCAGAAACTATTCCATGTTATGGTGGGTCAGTGACAAAAGAACAAAAGATTTGTGAAAACAGCCTCTGCTGTCAGAGCAATGCTTTTCAAAATAACCAAGCTTTAAAAAATTAAGGTTTGTAGAAGATGAAAACAAAAAGAAGTAATACCATTTCTGTTTCAAAAACAATAAAAGGGAAAAACCATTCCTCATACGCAACGAGGAGCACTGGGAATATACTACACTGTATTTCTACCACATAGTGAAATTACTTAGCCTTGGAACAATTACTCAAAGTGGCTCTTTGAGCAAGATATCCTTAAGAAATAAACATTGTATGAAAATAACCTTACTCCAAAGGTTTCTACAAACCAGAAAAATGTATTTAAAGAGCAGTAATTTCTTGTTAACTATAACTTGTCTGCCTGTCCTGTGTTCTAAGAGGAAAAAAGGAATTCAGTAGTTCAACAGAAAAAAGGAAAAAAAAAACATGCTCAGGGAGTTGTTTGTTTCAAATATGCAAACATTTAATTTTAAACTGCATTAAGAATCTTCATTACACTGCCATTAGCAACACTATTTCTTTTAGTGTGGTAATGATCAGAGCTAAGGAAAACTTCATTGTAGCTTCAGTATTATAGTCAAACTAGGAGAAAACATCCAACACATTTGTATCTTTCAAATAAGCTATTTGAAGTTGCTTTCTTTTATAACAAAATTATATATGCAGAAAGAAGGCTGAAGGGTTTTTTAAGAAAAGGTGAGAAATATTTTTAAATAACAATATAAAATTGTGCTTAGCTAAAAGACAAAGCTGAACTTTTTTTAAACTAGCTTTAATCAAGGTAACTAGAATCTTGCCACTTCTTTTTTGATATGAAAGTAGGTAACTCCATGCAGTATATAGATTCTTTCAGTACCAAGCAATACAATATAAAAGTATAAATAGGCCATTTGATTTCAAAATGTACCTGAGTTCAGGAAGCAAACTCATAGGATTATAATAAAAGTAATCTTCTGTCCCAATTTCATTTAAATAATTTTCAAGAAATGACACCATGTATGTGGTGGTTCAGCCCTAAATAGCAGCTGAGGACCACATGCCACTCGCTCACTCCTAGAGAAGAAGCAGACAGAGCCTTTGTGGGTTGGGATAAGGACAGTTTGCTGACAAAAGGACCAAGAAAGGGGAACAAAACCATCCCACGGCAAATTACACTCCCAACCAGTAATAACACAGAGTGTTATTCCTAGAGAAGAAGCAGACAGAGCCTTTGTGGGTTGGGATAAGGACAGTTTGCTGACAAAAGGACCAAGAAAGGGGAACAAAACCATCCCACGGCAAATTACACTCCCAACCAGTAATAACACAGAGTACCTTGTTCACCCAGTGGTAACAGTGTTGCACAACACAAGGTCCAGCCCAACACCCCAGCTGCACTCAGGCTGTTCTGAAGCCACACAGAAGCACACCTTCCCAGCCACCCCTTTTATGGGGGAGTGCTGTCAGGTGGTGTGGAAATAGCTCGGGCTGACTCAGTCCACCTGGGCTGGCTGCTTGGGGAGTGTAACTCTGGCCTGGCCAGAACCACGACAACATATTTCCAATTTTTAAATTTTAATTTGTCCTGTCACTTTAATGCTGCTATGCTGTTGTCTTGGTTTCAGCTGGGATAAATTTAATTTTCTTTCTAGTAGCTGGTATGGTGCTGTGTTTTAGATTTAGTGTAAGAATAATGTTGATAACACACTGATGTTTTAGTTAATGTAAGCACTACTTAGCAAAAATTCAAGGACATTTCAGCTTCCCATACTGCCCTGCCAGCAAGACGGCTAGAGATGCACAAGAAGCTAGGAGATCACAGCCAGGACAGCTGATCCAAACTGGCTAAAGGGATATTCCATATCATATGATGTCATGCTCAGCATATAACTGGAGGAATTTGGCTGGCGGCAGAGAATAGTGGCTCAGGGACAGGCTGGGCATCCATCAGCAGGTAATAACAAATGGCAGCAACCTCATTGGCACAGGAGTGTATTCCAGTTCTGTGGACCTAGTAACCCTGGTCCTGGTTTAGTCCCTTCCTTTGTCCCAGAAATCAGTCTTACTAATAGGCACAGGGTTATTTCCTTACAAGAATTTCATCAGGTTGAATGGTATGACTGTACTTCAGAAAAGGATTGTGTAGTTTAATCACTGTTCACATTCTTAACTGAAAAAAAAAATAAAAAATTACATGCATGGTCTCTGGGTTGTGTTTGTCAGCAAGGCATCTAAGCATACCAAGGAGGACTTTTTCTTTCGGGGGGTATTTTTTTTTCTGCCAAAACAGAACTGAAGGGATACATCAGAATATCTGTAACAGACAAGGCATCTTTCTTTAAATCATCAACCTGCTGCTGGAAAGCTATTCTAACCCAATTAATTGCTTTACTCAGTGTATAGCAATGTCTTTGCACCTAATATATAAAGGGAATTGTTATTAATGAGATTGCTATGTTTAGCAGTTCTCACACAATGCACTGATCATTCAATTCTCTCTAAAAAGAGAAACAGTAAGCTATAGAACTGTCAAAATAAGTGCTACCTTGCTGAATTGATGAAGTACCGAGTAAAGAAAGAACCTGCCTCTGCACCTTTATCAGGCTGTATTTTCTAATAAGCTGTGATACTCTAGACGAGATGTCAGGCTCTTCTCTGTGCTGTGTCTCAGAGTCAGTTCCAGCAAAAGTGAGTGCAAAAATAACAACTGCTGTTTGGGAAAGGTAATGGACGAGACTGAGAGAGAAGAAGTCAATGCCCAGGTATGTCATTACTTTGTTCCCTTCTCAGGATTCATGGTTAGATGTGTGATGTGGCAAAGGAGAGCAGTTAGGGGCTTTATAATCTTGACTCACCCTGTTTGGACATGTTCTCTTCCCAGACAAGAAAACATAAAAGGAGAACACTAAAGGGAATATGCCAACAGAGAATAGTCTACCATGATTTTACAAGGCAGGGTAGCTACCTGATGAGGGGTTAGGAAGTCTCACTGCATGACAGCACAACAAAGAATTTAAGTTCTTTCCAGAAGTCTGAAGACAGGACGAGCAGGACAAGGAAGCCTGAGAGAGGTACAACTGCTAGAAAGACCCAGGTAGGCATGGCAGGTGAGTAGGGCTACCTCCAAAAACAGATGCTGTTAAACCAAACAGCTCAGACTCCCTAGAGTCTGACATTCAGCTGGAGGTCACAACAAATGTAATCCCAGTATTTTGTTTCATTTTACAGTGACAAAGATCTATGAATCTAATGTGGCAATGGAAAATGTTAGGATACCTAATTATCTTGAGTACCTCAGGAAATTGCAGAGTAGATTTGCTTGGCTTACAGGGGAGACATCAAAGAGTACCAGAGCTGTGAATAAAATAGGAATGTATAAAGAAAGGAAGCAGTAGACAGTTAAAAGGACTATGAAAACCAATAAACATACCAACTGCAACCCAACCTGATTTCTATATACCACCATGGAATTATTTATGCACTTTCTTTGTGTTTCAGCAAAACTGGAGGAGAGCATAAAGAAATGCCCAGTCTTACAAATACTGATGTCACTGAGACATACTACGGACCAGTGGTTTGCAAACCACTATGTTTACAAATGATAGCTTACATGGTAGATAAGGAGCACTCCATTTAACTTTTGTAGACATGACCTTTTGAAATATTCAAGCTCTGAGGAAAAAAAAAAAAAAAAGTAAAATTCTCCCACTCTTCCATGCCAAGTTCTCTTCCAAGTCTGCTCTCTTTGTTCTGTGTATTCTAGACATACAGGCTCTTTGTAAACTTTGTAAATATATATTGCAAAACTTTATTTTATTTCAGTTTGGGTTTTATCTAGCTTTAACAACCTCTGATTGATAATCTGTATGATTCTCCAACATTATGATTACGTCTGTATTAGACAATTATTCTTCCTTCTAGTAACTACAGGTGTATGTTTTGATGTGTCATATTTAGCCATAAGACTTGCATAATTTTGTATTTTATGCTCTTACACCTTACTAGCTTTAACATATTTTAGATTTACAGAGTTGTGTTGCTTTTTTTCATTTATTTCTTATTTTCACAAAAAAACCCCATTTTAATAGGTCTTAAAATATCGTATCTTTCAATGGCTATAATTTAAAACATTTTTTCAAGCATTCTATTTCAGCAAGGCCTTCAAAATCATGGGCATTTTTTTCCAAGGCAGTTTTCTTTACAAATATACATGATTTTGTCTTATAAAATGCATCACACAGACAGAAGTAACCTATCCTTAAATTAAGTGGTTTGATAGAGATAATCCCAGTAATGAAGGAAAGTAGACAAGTCTATCAAGGAACAACAGCAAAACCCCACTGCACTGGCGCAGTTCTACAGACAGATTTTGCTTTTGAAAGATATTACAAGTTTTCCTTTATTATGTGATGTATTTCTTAAAAAAAAAAAAGAATCTGTAATAAGGATTTTAAAATTATTTTCAGATCACAATTCTCAGGTCTGAGCTGGTCAAAATATAATAAAGGAATTAGATTATGAATTCTTTTTAAATCCAGTGAGCCCCTAATAGCACTAGAACCTTTCTAACATTCCAGGCAAAAGATGCTCTGGTATACCTCAACCAGTCAAGCTCAAGCTAATATATTACTTTGTTTGGCATTGCAACGTACCTTTATTTGTTATGACCTTTTTTTGTTAACAATTCACCTATCACTTATGTCTTAACTACTGTATTCTGTCTGTACCTGATGTTGGCCTGTGTTGTTTTACAATGTTTAGTTTAACCGTGCTTAGTCCTAAAATAATTATTTTCATTTTTTACCTGAAAATGGGTACTACAGCTATATTTGACATTTTGATGTATGTTTTTCTGTGTGCTAAAGCTACCCCTAGTCTGATTTTAAAAAAAATCTCTAAATCCAGAAGGCAGAAAACTGTCCATAACTGCTCGTGTAATTTCTCTAGTCATACAAAAGCCTTCACAAAGTAAGGTATAAGCTCCAGACTGCTGACTTTAACAGCTTGCTGTTATGCAACAGTCCAAGCTGGTCCTATGCAGATACAGACTCAACAGACTGGAGCAAGAGAAGACTCTTGCTTCCTAGTAGGATTTTAGGATAATTTTTTTGTACATCTAAATTATAATTAAAGCCCTGTAATTTGTAAACTTCTCCCTGTTGCCAGGAACCCATGGAATATTTATATTGCCATCGGGAGCCGGCAGCTCACTCTGGTCTCCTGAAATGTCCAAGAGGAGACACCAGTTGACTGAGAACTCAAGGGCTATGCAAATGTTTGATATGTAAAACATTATGGCTCAGATAAGTAGAATCACTGGATTTCAAAATAATTTTTCAAGTTAGTGGCTCTCCAAAACAGGAAAATTCTCATAAATTAACTTATTAAAACTAAAAAAATCCATTTTATAATTCTAAAGTAAGTTTAGATGAACAAACCGTATCACCAGAAAAAATTTACTATTCAGATCTGTCCTCTGGCTTTTAACCTGACAGAACCATTTAATTGATGAACTATTCTGATCTTATTATTTGTAAGCAATTAAGGATTAATTGAGAATCAGGCTGCTTATACCAATGTTAGAATCATAGAATGTATTGGGTCATCTAGTCCAACTCCCTCTGCAGTAAGCAGCGGCATCTTCAGGTTTCTCAGGGCCCCATCAATCCTGACCTTGAATGTCTTCAGGGATGAGATATTCTGCAGGACCTCCACTACCTCTTTGGGCAACGTGTTCTAATCTAAACCTACCTTGCTCTAGTTTAAATCCATCACCCCTTGTCCTAGTGCTACATGCCCTTGTGAACATTCTTCCCCAGCTTTCTTACAGGCACCTCTCAGGTACTGAAACGCCGCTCTAAAGTACCCCCTGGAGCTTTCTCCGGGCTGAACAACCTCAACTCTCTCACCCTATCATCATAGGGCCTGTGCTGCAGTGCCCACTGCATGCCCCAGGGCAACAGGTTCAGGGCCCTTATTAGTACCTCATCTCTCCAACCCTGGTGTGTCATCCTGCCACTTTTCACAGACAATCCTGAGACTATTATCCCCCTCCACCTTTGCATCCAGTTTAAAGCCCTGTCAATCAGTCCCACAATCTCTTGGGCAAAGACCCTCCTTCCCTTTTGGGAAAGGTATGGGAAAGCATGCCAGCATACCTGCTGCCATGTAGGTCATTCCATTACCAAAAAACCCCAAATTGTCTCATCTTTCATTTAAACGGGTTATTTAGCAAAACTGTACTCTAAGAAAGTTATACTGACAGAATTGTAACACGTGAATACAGTACCGTAATCTGAATAACTGTCACACAACTGAAATCTAGTGTTTCTGAGAAAACAAAAACTATCTATCTATGCACACAGAAGGGCCAGGAGCACATGTAGCAATGCACCCACTATTGCCAGTCTTCCCAAAATTCTGCATGAATTACACTTACATGAGGAAAGTTGGAAATCACTATTGCAACAGGATCCAGATGTCAGGAAATCCTCTGAGACACAGAACTGTATTAGAAATTACCACAGCACACCTATAAGGAGCCTATATTTCATGGTAAATTTGTTGGTTAGTCAAAAGCACGCTTTCTTCATTTCCGTCAGCTTGATTTAGAATAACGAGTTGTTATAATTAAACCACTGCCTAAAGTATAATAAATTAAGAGACGCAAAAGAAAGGAGGGGATTTCTTATCTATAATACTTCAGGTATTAGGAGTTGCATTATAAACAGTTAATCCAACAACCAAAACAGACTATGACTAGCTGCCCTGGTTATCAAATACTACCTGAAGAGAGTGATAGAAAGCTTAGAAACTTTCTATGTTGTAAGAAAATACTGCAATTGTGGAGGTTTCTAAGACAAGGCACATCCTGCTCCTTGCCTTAATTATCCATAGGGTTTTTTTCATTTCTATTCAGAATCAGTTTTCATGCCAAAAGCTGATTTTTATCTGAATTTTGCTGTTAGGCTGAGGCTCCCAAAAGAGGGAAGATCATACCACTGCATACAAACAGATTTCTTCTGTAATGGAAATCAGGCCTGCCAGACTTTAGTATCTGGTGAACCTTAGCAGAAAGATAACACTCTGTACATGTTCAATATTTTATTTTATCTACCTATAGGCCCCAAGCAACACTAGCTATTATTATTAGTGAATGCTATTAGACAATGGAAAAATATGAATAAAATTCCATGCAAAGAACACTAGACTGAAGAGAAATAAAAGACAGCAGTATGAGGAAACAAACAAGTGTTAAGAACCAAAGGTATATTTTTGTGAAATTATCTACACTGATCTGTCACTACTATCAATGTGGTATCTGGATTTACAATATATTCTTCTGCCGGTACATAAATCTGAAATGAAAGTTTCTAAAAATCTACTTTTTAAAAAAGAACCCACCCTGTCATGAAGTTGCATTTGTATTTGAGGCTATGTGATCTTGAATATCTTTCTTTAGGATCAGTATTTCCTCAAAGTAAATAAAGTCCACATTTTTTAGTCATGAAAAGATTATTACTGAGTTAAACACATGCAGCTACAGGTAAGTAGGAGGTTACTATAAAATTAAACAGTCTTATAAAAGAAAGAAATGTTCAGGATAAAAAAAGATGCTGATAAGTCTTTTCAAGAACTTGTAAGAATTCCTGAAGAAAGGCAAAGCAAAAGTATGCTTTGTCAGTACCAACAACCTATGCTTAGAGACTGCATTAGAATATTACTTCTGGAGCAAATTCCTCCAAACTAAGTATCTCAGGTGTTGTTGAAGTAATATTTTTAATGTCTGATGACAAAAGTAGTAGTACCTGTTTAATTCATGCATAATTTTTGGCAAAATCTTTTTCAAAGGCAGTTTAAGTGTATACCAGATTAATTACTTCTGTGGATAAAAAAAAAAAAAAAAGTCTACATAATACGAGAAGTTGTGTTATATATTACTTTGTATAAGCTTGAAGGACCTACATAAGCTCTGAATGTATAAATATTTTTTTACTGAAATTGCTAACTAAAAGAATACATGAATAATTACAGCTCCCAAAGCTAGAAGTGTGTGGATTTAATATCTATATTCTGTTTTTGCATTCTGCAAATAATGCTCTCAGTGTTACGTGAGCCCATTAACTACTTTATTATAACTCTGATGGGATTTTTCAGTTTTCTTCAGTTCCACAAAAATAAAATTTCTCATACTACATTCTCTCTAACCTAAATGTTTCTTTTAACTTAGATTTGTTAGATATCTCAAGGTTGAATTTAAATTGAGATGCTTTAAATTTAAAGCAAAACACCTTAGTGGAACTATGGGAAATAACCAGCAAATTTTGTACAATTTTCTTTCAGTGGATTTTTCTTCTAGCTAGCCATGAAAATAAAAATTAGCAAAATTAGAAAGTTTCAATGAATTGCTTTTTTCCACAAGACTAAATAATTTGATATGTTCTGTCTACTGTTCTTGCATGTATCTACTGTATTTCTAAGAACGGTTACTTGTATGATTTTAGTTCCAGGATGAACTATTCTTTTACTATTTTGGTTATTAGTCCAGAGGCCTATATTCCCCTTTCCTTCTGTAATGATCATTATTGATGACCTGCTACTGCTGATTTTTCTTTATCATAAATTCAGCAAATTCTTCATGAGTCTTTTTATCCTCCATGTTTTATTCCTATGTTCATAGCCCTCATAGTTTGCCAAGCTAGAATTGGTATCATCCAAGGTTTTAATTACACCTGGTGCGCTGTACCATTAAACTTAGGCAGAAAGATCTGAGGTTTAAAATATGAGATTCAACAGGGATAACTAAACAATGTTATGGTTGTCAAATAATTTGGGAGGGTTACTTTATATATAGGAACATATATAAGAGTAATATCTAGAGTATCAAATACTAGAAATATCTAAAGTAATATATATATTCTCCTACATAGGTAATGATGGGGTACACATATACATCTTATGTACATAGATATAGATAACAAAGGAGAAGAGCATTATTATTTAGGTGATTAGAATTGCAGCTCTATCTTCATGATAAGAAACATCCTTAAACATCTTCAACTTGTAACAGTAGTTTTATAATCCTTTCCCAAAAAGGAAAATCATCAGTAGATGATCACTGTTTAGGGACTAAGACCACTAAGGTCTTACAGCAGTAACTTAAGCATGTTATTTCCTCATGGCAGATACTAGCTCTGTGCAGTCACTTTGGTGCTTACTATCCCCCTTTGTATTGAGGGAAGCTGTCACAGAAGTGCCGTAAAATAGTGAGTGATAGTGATCCCACTGCATCACATAATTCACTGATGTTTTTTCACTCAGTAAGAGATATTCAGAGTGCATGGTGCAGCTAGACTACCATATGAAAACAGAGATAAAAAAATTCAAATATCAGTTGAAAACCCCCCCCTACGTTGAACTCCGTCCATGGCTAAATCACATCAAGCGAGGCAAAAGTCTCTTCCCTATTTCTCAATAAAAATATAAACAGTTGCTGCCACTCCAAGGTTATACGATTTCAGAATTTCATTATTCTCATAAAAATACACAACGGCACAGTTGTTATTTTACCCTGAAGTGATGTCAGGGGTATAATGTGACAATATTTACACAAGCCTTTACTAGACAGAACAGCTCCCTTCGGTTGTTTCTTTTGCTTTTGAAGATTTGGGCAACAAAATTTTACTTGCAAAAAGGATTGTGCCATGTAAATTCAAGCTTGTACAGCTTCTACAAGGCATCCATGGCATGGCAACAAGGCTGCAGCAAGGCAGCTGTAACCACTTAATGCTTTACTCATTAATTGGCTTTTTGGTGAAAAGAGTTACTGAATGCTTTAGCTCCTAACATTTATCTGAATTATCCACTGTTAAGAAGAGTAGATGTAATCTTAAGACTCTTTTTCAAAGACCCTGATGGGCCTGTTTTCCTAGTTCTAAGTCTTTTTTTGCCATTCCTTGAAAGTGTGATTCCCAAACAAAAAGACATGCTCCGCTCCATCCCTAAAGTCACAGTTATACCCTGTCCATTTACGGTCTCTCAGGTACAGGTTGTTACTGATGCTGCTTGGGGGCCCTCTCATAACCCCACTTTCTTCCAGGAGCATAGACTCCTGCACCCAGGTACCTCTGCCAGGGTCACCCCAGCAAAGCCCCCCCAAACACAAAGACTTCTCTGAGCCTTCTTCAGTGCCACATGCCATCACTCTCCCTTCCCAGCCACAGACTTTCATTTCTGAGTGGAGATTAAAGCGATAAACTAGGTGTCATCTGCAACGGGACCAAAGGTAAAGGGCTGTCTGTAGCACCAGTGGGATGAGAGCTTGGAGGTGGATCAAGTAGGTTGTGCTCATCCTTTTGCATTAATGCTGTTGAGCCACTAACGTGATTTATAAGTGATAATGTTTGTCAACAGGAAATTACTGTTGTTTCTGGCCACACATACCTCAAAATTAAACACACAGTCTCTGCACTGGGATGCTGTCACCTCTGCTACACCTCATTAGGCAAATTGAATTAATAAAATTCTTAAATACTGTTGGGCCTTGGCATTACTCAATAACAAAATTCAAGTCAGAGATTTATCTGACTCTAATTATCCTCTTACAGCTTCTTTTGCTTAAGTATGTTTCAGAGCTCTTCCCATGTCACTGCATGGAATCTCCTTCCTGGTTTGCCTGTGACACTTGTTGCAGAGTGATCTCTCCCTGTCCTTATCTTGACTCCTAAGCCTCTCAATATATGTTTTCTCCTCTGTCCAGCTGAAAAGGGGAGTGATAGAGCAGCTTTGGTGGGTGTCTGGCCTCCAGCCAGGGTCAACCACTGCACTGAGACAACAGATGTGGCTACTGTAGAAACTGCAACAGGTGCCAGAGCAGAGAAAGCTGTACTCTGGGGGAAGGAAACACTGCCAATCTTCTTCAATAAGGGATATGTTTAAAGAGTTATTTTATTTACCGTAGAACTTTGTTTTAAAATTACATGTTTATTTAAGTAACTATAAAATACACATAGTGCTTCTTTCATGAACCTTGTGCAGTAAATATTTGTGTTCTCAAGCTTTCAAAAATTGTGCAGTTACTGTGGGTCTTGTCCTGTTCTGGCATGTTAGGTTAAAGTCTGTGTCCAAACACGTCTCTAAGATAAAATGGTAGCAATTGACAGAACACTCGAGAGCTGACACCTTTCCAGGATGTGAAAGGTATTTTCTTATCAACAAAGGTCTCTAAGGCAAATTTATTTAAAACTTATGCTTTGTGTGGACTCAAAAGTAATTATCTGGAAGTGATATATATATATTTTACTTCACTAAAGACTGTAGAATTCTGAGAAGTGTTACAGTAATATTTCTGCAAATGGAAGATATTTTCCTGAAACATGTCACTCAGCATTCCATGCTGCAGTCATTCTTAGCAAGTTTTAATATACACTCCAAGTCAAACAATAGTTACTGAACAAAAAGCTCAGACTAGACAATGACACCTAAACCAGCCTTTTTAACAAGCATCAGATTCACTGTTGGTTTCATTACAAGAGACAGTGGGCACACACAGAGAAATACATGAAATTACATCTAAAAGAGAGAAAGCTTTTTTTTTTTTTTNAAAGAGGAAAATGTTTTTTTTTTTTTTTTTTTTTCCCATTAGAGTGATTAAATACTGGAACAGGTTGCCCAGACAGGTTGTGCAGTTTCCATCCCTGCTGATACCCAACACTTGATTAGACGTGATCTGAGGCAACTTGTTCTAGCTAATCTTGCTTGAGGCGGGTGATTGGACTAGATGACTTCCAGAGATCACTTCCAGCCCAACTGATTCTGTTATTATGAAAGGACAAATGAAGTTTTCAGGAGCCTAAAAATGAATTCCCAAGATACTATGATTTAGATTTTTATTTTTATAAAACATGGTGCTGTTTCATGTAAATTTTGTTTCATTTCCCTTTCTTCATTTTCCATTCTTATATTCTTTTTCCACCATGAACTTTCTAGTCCTTGCAAAGATCTTCTCATGGAAATGAGTTTTAGTACAAAAAAAATTTCCTAAGCTACCAGTGTAATAGTTTGAATAATCCACTCCCCCTCCCCCATGATAAAAATATATCTAATAACTGGGTCAAATAATTTCAACCTTATTTCTATTAAGAACATTGGATTTCACTCCCCAAGTACAATGCTAAAGGCACTAAGTAGAAAAATTACTAGACTAGAATAAATTTACTAGCTCACCTTTGAGAAATTTTAATAACCAATAAAGTTAATAATTAATAATTACCAATAAAAGTCAGGCAGCTTGACTGTATTCATTTCCCATGGTCATTTCAACATCCAGCATCTGATTAATGTGAATTCCTTGAGTCTAAAGTAACTATCCAATCATTAACAGACAACAAAATGAATTTCAATAATAACTACCAATCAATATAATCACTAATGTTTCATATTAATGATCCAACATTCAGACTTCAGTTTGCTTAATATCCAGGTTCAGTAGTCCATGTCTGTGTGCTTCAGGATACCATATTCATAAAAGGATGATTAGATTAAATATCCATTCCTCTAAATGTCAGTCTTTTGTACGTGACATATAAAATTTTCCCCCTTCACCTTCACATCTCAAAACATGTATTGGTAAATCTCAAACAGTAGAAATTAAGCAAGTAAAAGCAAGCATTTAAAATGTAGTATACATTTACATTTACTCTCAAGTTCCCTTCTGAAATGATTCTGTAACTAAAGAATATAATTAATAATATTTCAGACTTCATCAAATCAATAGAACTACCGACTTACTGATAAAGACAACTAGCCATTTCATACAAGATTGCTTGAACACCCTGTTTATATAAATTTCAATAAAACCTCTCATGCAAAACATTTGCTATCTAGCTTATCATGAGGATGCTACAGATTCTTGAATGGGATTCATCTTTTCTCTACAGTGAAACTTCTTATATTTATATGGCCAAAGTGCTGAGGTTATCTAATGGAATGTTGCTTAATAAGGTTGAGTGTAGTTGTTAAAAAACTTTGCTATCTAATACAGTTCTAATGATATATTTTAACTTATGTGGAAGCTACATACCACCCTTTGTATACATGTAGATCATACAATGAAATTGTTGATGTTAATAATTTATTTTCTACTTACTTGTCTTCATATTCAGTATTTCCTAGTTTTAAAATTTTAGAAGTATTTCCCTGTACTTCATTTTCTATATATAAAGAATGTCCTTATAACAATGTTCACTAAGACTCTGTCCAAAAAACCTTAACTTTTTCCCTGGCATCCCCATTTCTATTCTATTTTAACTCTTTTTCTTTCCATATTTAAAATAGTTATTTTAACTTACTAATTAATGAAGTAATTACTTAAAATACTTACATGTAACCATGAGCCATTGCTTGAGACTAAATGTTTATTCTGTGTAGTATTAAAATTTGTTTTAAAATCATGGCTCCTGGAAATGATATTTAAAGAAATTAACAGCTTATGTAAATAAAAGCTGTGTTCTTTCGACTTAATGAATAAGGCATGGATTTTAATATTGCATTTGAAAATGCTAAGCAGTATTTCTCTATTTCTCTTAAATGCATGGTCTTAATGTTACCATCCCATTATGTTCCAAGGCTTTGGAACAACCATGCCCATATAAACGCTTACAGAATGAGGAAATTTTTAAAAAATAGAGATCTTTGGCATTTAAGTATTTTAAATTTGAAAAACTTGAGAAATAATTCTTTTAATTATTTTTAGAAGGAAACAAGCAAAAGATTAAGTTTTCCATTTACTTATTTGGCCAGACGTGGATTACAAACACAATTATCAGCCTTTAAAAAAATTCTGGGTCAAGAAAAAAAAAAACATTGAAAAGGGAAAGAGATGAGTTTTCTACTTTTTAGACACTCGAAATTACTTCTCTTTGACTTATCTGTTTTAATTAAAGTTATAAATTCACTTTCATGCTTTGTCTCAGGATGATCTCATGAATTACATTATGAATCATAGTTCAGTCAGCCTTAGAAAATGCATTTCAATGTAAGTCGGCGCAACAACATCTTTAAGGCATTTTATATATTTTTATAACTTTTCAAGGCTCATTTACACATAGTAATTATTACATTTTATTTCTCAGGCTTATGTCAACTGATAATAGTCTTCTGGATGTATAAAACTAACCATTTCAGGAAAATTATTTCTAAAAACAATTATTGTTCTTTAAACAGAAGAAGCGTGATTTAACATCTAAGAGATAATTAATCACCTCACAAAGGTCTTTCCGACCTGGTAAATATACATGCCTACTTATTCTGTACATTAGTGATGAACAGTTTTATTGGTATCACCAATCAGGCTGAGAATTTACCACTGCAGAATGCTCACATTGCCAACAAATATGGTAACCTCCTAGATTTTTCCTGTAAAGAAAAAAAAAAATCACCCTTTCCATAATCTAAAATTCTTCTTTAATGGATATTTATCCCTCGTATGAGAATTATAAGCAGTTATACTATTTTCTCAACAGAGTCCTTGCATGCTAAGGAAAATCTACAAGCTCAGGAGAATTAGAATAATCAGAAACTGTGCTGGAAACAAGAGTCCTGCTGGACCAGAGTCCCGTGTTCGCTTGCCAGGTAGCTGCAGACCTGAAATTCAACATGCCAACTGGCAGCAGGTTACAGGTGCCCCAGGAGACACCTGGCAACTCAGCAGCACCACTCTGTGGACCTTGGAGGAGATGTAGGGAGGTTCCTTCACACAAGGACAGCACTGTGTTACTCTCAAATCCAGAAACTCATGCCTCCCAAGAGGTGGCTCCTGCTGAGCAAGGAAGAGCTCACCACTCTGAGGTGGTGATGCAATTGCTACAGGTGCTGAATCTCAAATGCCAGCTCACTGAGAATTGCTCTGAGATACATAGCCAGGACTGCACTGGGAAATGACCTAGGAGGCATGAGTTATCAGTGCCTGCATCCCAGGGGAATACCTTGGTATTCACTAAGGACAGCAATAAAATGGTTCAGGAATAGCTTGCAGCCAGAGGAGACAGTAGCACCAGGGACATGGTGCTTGACTGAGTTACTGTGGGCATTCTAAAGGAAGTGCTTTGTCCCCAGGGCAGTCAGGATGAGATAGGCATGCAACCAATAAAAAATAAGAGGCAACAGAGATTTTGTTGTAAGATACCATGATTTTGAGTAAGTTCCATTATTTTTGCTTTGTTTCATATTTGCAAAGGAAATGGTCTATTAATAACTGAGGTGTTTGAATGGTCTGATAAAATACAAATTATAAAAGATATGTCCTTGGACAAAAGGTTTTTCTCAGTACTGATATTATGTCTTCATTTATCATCAGTACCTTTTCAGACACAAAACAATGAAGTCTCTTTCGTCAGTAAGCAGTTGTGAAGCCAAGAAAAGAATGCTTAGGAGGAGCTTATTTTTAATTGCAAAGAATATTATGGATTACAGAGCTTCCTCCCATTCCTAGGCAGTTGTTTTTAACCCTTTGTATTCATATGGAAGAATTAATATTTTATACCACTAAAATCTATTAAGCCTTATTAAAGAACAGGTGAAGGAGGTCTCGCAAAGGTGTGCTATACAAATATTTTGACAAAGTAATTTGAATCCTAAACCAGAAATTGTGCTCACAGAATTTCTAAAAGATTTCTATCTATATTTTTGGGGTTTTTTTTAATAGTGTAAACCTCACTATAAAGAACGTGGAATGGTAAGTAACAGTCTCCCCAAAGTGAATCAGGTGCAAACTTCAACAAAGTAAAACCAGGTGCAGGCTAGCTTGTGATAACATAAATAAGTGTCCTTTTGTTCAGGTGTGGCCCTTACATTGCCAGAATAAGTGATATGATTATTCAGGAGGTAGATACTCACTTCTCCCAGTGAGAAGGTGAACTTGTACTAAATGCATCTCATTTCCTTCTCCACAAATAGCATGAGTTAAATATGTTAAGGCTCATACATTATATGATCCTTAAGAACAATGTTTTTTCTCTGCCATGACAGATAAGTTTCAGTTCATCTCCCACCTTTCATTTCCAGGTGGCAAAAATCCCCAAAATTCTTAAATGCAAACCCAATTAACCAGTTTTGTCTAGCAGACCTTCAATGAAAATGAAGCAGTGTCATTAAGATACCTGTGTACATCTAGATCAACTAAAATACAAGTCAACGTGAATTGTCTCCCTATTCACTAGCATATCAGGTTACCTCTTAATAAAACAATGCCGTGCTGTTTTTTTCTGTTTTGTCTCAATAGACTTAGAAGAGCCTATATCCATTATATTTACTTTAGATCTGCACTAACTTATTAGTGTAATCCCTTGCTCAGTCAGAAACACAAAATAAACTGACTCTGATAAGAATGCTGAAGGACAGCACAGACAAAAAGAAAAACGGGCCTGTCTGCTGGAATCTGTAGCTATGCCATCAGTGTAGAACTGAGCAGCCAGAATGCATGTAAAAGAGCCAAGGTTTTGCTACCCAAATGTCCACAAAATCAATTAATTTCAGGTCATGGTATTGGATTAATAATAAGGAAGTAGTAATTAAATTCCTAAAGCTGCAACAGGTTTCCTGTGAGAATGTGATAAAGCCATTTATTTCATAGATTTGGGAATGTGTTCCTAGTCTTAGGCATCAATTATTTCCTAGCAATAACACTAACAAACAGTGAAGCAAATTGCTTAAAGATAGGCTTAAAGTACTAAAATACTTTGATGAATCAGGGCTTTTGAGTTGCAGTTTCCCAAACAAAGACACCACCAGGTCTGAAAAGAACCAATACCTGCCATATGCCCAGTTTTAGCTCTTTGAACAATCTGTTAGCAGAGTAAAATATTTAGTGCAATTAATCCTGAGTTTATTTGGGTTGTCCTGATCTTTCAGTACAAATAATAATGGTACATCTTTTCTATTTTTTGTGAGACAATGATCTTGAACTCATAAAAAATGGCATATCCCATTAAATTTTGTTAAAAGACTCTCTCCCAAAGTCTTATGAATCCTGTGAGATAGGGGGGGAATCAGTGAGGAGTAGGTTAGAGGATAAAGAAGTAAAAATATAATTGTCCCTGACAGAGAAGAGCCTGAATTCATTGTGGGAACAGACACAAGGCAAAAATCTATTTTATAGCATCCCTTGCAGTAATAAAAATTGCTGTTAGAGGCCACCTTCTGAGATATTGCTAAAATAATTTCCTGTGATCTTTGAAGCTTGTTTCTGTACAGATATATATACACAAAATAGTCTGTTATTGGAGGACAAAGTGATAAAAGAACAAAAAAATCCTTTGAAGATTAAATCCTATAACAAGAATTCAAAAACTGTTCGCTTTTTCAGCAAAGAACTCTCCTAAAAGAAATACATACCAGACTCCCATCTTTCTCCAGAAATATATAAGCAGTAATGAATTGCACATCTATTTTATTTGTTCAGACAAATAAAAAGTGACATTATTTTTTAGAATACTTTGATTAAGTCATTAAGATGGAAATCATCACACTGAAATGTCTCATCCATGAAACCGGAGACATAAAATTTATTTTGAAATTATTCTACAAGGATGATTTTTTTTTTTTTTAATGACTTGTGGTTAAATCACCTAATGTTTGGTTCTGGCACTTAAGGTAGCATGAAGGCAAGACAAAAAAAAGGAATGCAAGGAGAGGTTTTTTGTGTTCGTTAACTATGTTAAAATAGACACAGGTTATTTCCTGTCTGGGAAGGTCAAAAAAAGCAACCTGTGCCTGCACACTACAAGAAATTATCCTTTTGTTCTGTCAGTAGCCTCCAGACCAGTGAGACCATCCCATATGTAGAAGAGACTTCAGTATTTATGCCTGCTATTATTTGCCAGACAAATCTGGGCAGGCTGCCTGCAGAGAGATTGTGCAGATGGGTGCTAGTTGGAGACAAAACATTGGTTGACATTGTTCATGGCTACTCCTAAACTACATTTGAAGAAGTGGTAGTAGTAAAAATACAGAAAATTCCTATCTCCAAACCCTGAGATATGTACTCTTGTAGAGTGGATGGTACCATGACAGAACCATGGTGAGAAATAAACTCTGCACAATTACTACTGATGCTGTGAGCCCACTGGATAGAGACACAGGTCCCCACCAGGACTTAGAAGTTTTGGTACATAAGAGCATGACAAGTGTGATGTCTAAATAGATCTGTCAAACGTGGAATCAACTGAACATCTCCCTGGCATTTTTGCCAGCACATGTAACAGAACTGTAATCGTACCTGTAAGATTGAGCAGCTCAGTGCTTCGTTCCTCAGCCAGAGTACTTCATTCATTAAGTTTGGCACCTGCACCTGCCCCAGGTGCTCCTGACAAAGACATACTAACTGTGTCCCCCTTTCCTACATTTTCCAGGGAGCAGAAAGAGTGCAACTGCCCTACAATGGAGGAGGAGCCAAGAGCTAAAGGTGAATCCGCACAGGCAGTACCCTCACCGGTGAATGCTGTCCCATAGTACGTGAACATGGCAGGCAGAACCAGGTGCTGGTATTGGAGGACAACAACAGTACAGCAAGCAGTAAAATGGAGCCAGGATCCACCCAGGACATCCATTCAGGTGAAAGATAAGATGGGACAGAGACAAGACTGAAGCTACAGCACAGATCTGAGAGGTCCATCCAGAAGACTGGTCTGGAGCCAGGCTATCTACAGCATGGGCCTAAGTGGGAGCTAAGTTTCCTCCAAAAATCAGCTCAAGATGGAGTTGAACACTCAGGCCCACACTCAAACAGGGCTCCTAGGCCCATAGGAAGGTGTGGGTGGAGGTCCCAGCTGAAGCTAGGCTGGGTTATGAAGGCCTATTACTGTCCTCAGGGCCCTGGCAGCAATATTAATGACTAAACAAATTGTTCAATTCCATGAAAGACTTTTCAAAAACTGTGGTACTGCATTAAGCATTGTTACATATTTTTTTCAGTGCTGGATTAATTTCAGTTTTCTTTTTCTTATTTGAAGCTGTGCTCTTTGCAGAAATAGAAAGCAATGCCCACCAACAAAGAAATTTGCTAAGGTTGGATGGAGATGAATTCTGCTTCCAGAACCCAGTTACTGTTTTGATCAATTAGTGTGAAACTCAGATGTTTCATTCTGAACCAAGACATTGCCTGGAGCTCACTTAGACTGAACACAATCCATTGGGTCTTCATCTTGCACACTGAATTCATGCTCCAGCCAAAGACATTTTGTGTAAAGTGACCCTTTCATCAGCTCAAGTTCATATTCATCTGCATGAACTCCTTAGCCCACATAGATCAAGCTTTAGAGCTGACATCCACTCCATTCCCAGTTTTGGAACCAGTGCCCTGGAATCCAGGTTCTATGTAGCAAACCATGGGATGTAACCCAGGAGTTTGCCTCACATAATAAGAGAGGGGGGTAAAGGAGAGGAACTTCCTTCATATTGTGGTTTATTCCACTATGAGTGGTAGTATTTTTGAAAATTGAGGAAAATTTATTGAAGGAAATTTAAGAAAATACGGAATTTGATGATAGTCTGCAAATTTTCCAAAGATTTTTTTAAAATGCATTCCTATGTTATCAAATTGTGCTAATTTCTATTTAATTAATGTTTTTCATGTAATTAATGTGTTAAAAAATCATGTATCATAGAATCATAGAAAGGTTTGGATTGGAAGAGACTGCAAAGATCATCTAGTTCCAACCCCCTGCCATGGGCAGGGACATCCCCCACGAGACCAGGTTGCCCAAAACCCCATCCAACCTGGCCTTGAAAACTGACAGACAGGGAGGGGGAAGCCACAGCTTCTCTGGGAAACCTGTGCCAGGGCCTCACCACCATCGCAGTGAGGAATTTATTCTTTATAACTAATCGAAACCTACCCTCTTTTAGTTTAAGCCCATTACCCCTTGTCCTATCACTACACTTCCAGATAAACAGCCCCTCTCCATGCAGAAACTTAATCTGCCTTCTTGACAGACTTTAAGCTAGTTTTCTGAATTTGGACCTCAGCCCGCAGTAAATTTCTCTACAGGTAACATAAGACTACTATGGGTCTGAGTTAGTACCTTGATGTTATGATCCAAATTGCAGAAGCAGTAGTGAAATATATATAGCTTTCTTGTGTACATCTTTCAATTTATTGTGGTTTAACTTCAGCTGGCACCTAAGCACCATACAGTCACTTGCTTACTCACTCCTGGTGGGATGACAGGAGAGAATTGGAAGAGTGAAAGGGAGAAAACTAGTGTGTTGAGATAAAGACAGTTTAATAAGTACAGCAAAGCAAAACAAGGAATTCATTCACCACTTCCCATGGTGGGGTGGCATGAGAAGCAGCAAAGGTCTTGGCTCTGTGTAAGCCCCGCTCAGCAGTAGCAAAAACATATCTGTATTGTCAGTGCTGTTTTCAGCACAAATCCAAAAGCACAGCCCCATATTAGCTGCAATGAAGAAAATGCACCCTATCCCAGCCCAAACCAGTACACTATTTCACAGTTAATATACCATTACTATAAAAAGGACACATTGCACCTACCAGAGACATGGTTTCAGGCTGTTTGCAGAATATAACACTGCATCTGTTTATATGCTGTTGGCATTTTGATGTTTTGGCCACAGAAGAGTGTATCTCTTGCTGTCTGCATCTGTATTGCCTAGGAGAAAAAAAGTCTACTAATGTTGATGAAGTATCTATGTATCTTGGTATACAAATGTAATAAATATTAACATATTTTATTTAAGTGAAAAATTAGATTCTGGCAAACAATTCCATGGATACAGGAGGTTTCCATGTCAAAACTGCAGTCATAAAACACAGCAAACCTTGTATATTGCTTTTTAGGAAGTATAAAAAGGCAATAGAAAATTTTGTTTCTGAAATTCAAATTTTTGTATCTGTGCATAACACGTGCAGGATTAATAGTTTGCTTTGATTTCAGATGTTGGTCTGCCTTGGCTCACTAGAGGCCTCTAATAGCTTCTAGACCGTAACTGGATGAATTGAGCTTTTGAAGCAGTAAAGTAATGCCCCAGTCAGCTAAACAGGGCAGGGCTTGGGGCAGCTGTGCCAGGTGATGTCCAGGTGAATCAAGTAGCCAGGGCAGTGTGTAAGGTCCACCCATGAAGGGGCAGGCCTGGGGTTGAGGGCCAGAGATCTGAGGAGCTCCTGAGTACAGTGGATGGCCTTCTCCAAGGCATCTCCTGACTCCTTCTCAACTGGTGCCTGCCCATCCCTGGGCCCTGATCTCCAGCTGCCTTCAGAGGAGGAGCTTTAGAGAGTTTTATTTACAGCTTCTGAACCAATGTTATTCATCCAAAATACATCTCTTGTAAGGTAGCTGGTTCTCTGTAGTTTCTGGATTTTGTGGTCCCTGATGTTTCTAGATCATGCTTTTTCACATGTTTATAAAAGAGAGAATCCTCATGTCTCACCCGCATGTCCAGTTGTTGCCAATACCAAACAGAGTGTAAATACTGTTATGGTTTGGCATGCATCCCTCTCATATCTGGGATTTTGAAAGACTACCTCATTCTATTGTGCAAGTATGCTCTTAGATTAGGAATGCAAAAGCATACAGGGGAAAAAAAAATCAAGATCTCCAGACACCCTACTATCATCATACTTTTATATGTTTGTTTGGGTGTGTGACTACATGGGTGACAGATGCAGACAAACAATAGCAGACAAACAATAACAGATAAACAATAGCTAATAATAAATAATGTTTGAAGCTCTCACTGGAAATAGTTTTGTAAGAAGCTGACATGAAACTTTGAAGCCTCATGAGAAAAATACTTTCTGCACACCAAATTAGAGTAATACCCTCATTTTCTTTGTAGCATAGGTTATTTTTGACCCTTTAGCCTCTTCCATATCATGGTGTTGTGAGTATAAACTTTAAAATTTGTCATCAGTGATGTTCCTCAAT
The DNA here is from genome assembly GCA_013400835.1 of Zapornia atra. Classification (NCBI taxonomy): domain Eukaryota; kingdom Metazoa; phylum Chordata; class Aves; order Gruiformes; family Rallidae; genus Zapornia; species Zapornia atra. Next base: position 24,280 of record VZTU01026617.1, read on the forward strand.
CAATTCAGCAGAAGACAAACTCTTCACTATGTTTTCCAGAAACCCAGATGAGGGAGAAATTTTAAAAGACAAATCATTCTGTTTTATAAATTCAATAGAATGGAACTTCTTACAGTGGCCAGATACAAAGTTGCAGGCATATTATCAAATTATGTTGCATTACACTGGTATGTATTCAGCACACAAACCAGGAAAAAAGTCAAAAAACCCTATGATCTTTTAAAAAATTATCTGCAAAGGAAGAAATATATAGAACTGCCAGGTATTATTAATATAATTTTCTTAAACTTTGAGCTTAGATCAAAACAGTTTTGCAGCCATTAGTTTTTATGTAAGTTAAATAAGTAATCTCATTTTTTCAAAAAGGCCAACTGTCATTTAGATATCTACATCCAATTTCTGGATTTTGCAAAGTGTTCAGCTCCTAACGAGACCAGTAAAAGACAGAAGCCCTGTGATGTCTGTTAACTGTTTTACAACCTAAGTCTGCCGAAAGACATAATGTGAGGACTCACACTCCCTCTCAGAGATACGTCCACTGGGTGTCATTGCTGTGAATTCAGCTGAAGCGATGGACGTACAACCAGCGTGAGGTGACAATCAGCTCCTTAAAAGACATATCTTGGACTTTGTTGCAAGCGCCCAGCTTTGCATATGTTTTTCTAAGGTCACATGTGCATTAAGCCTGAAGACAAAACCAGGGCAAAATTTTCCTCTAGGTAGAAATCTGTTGCCTTTTATAAACACATTTCATGCTTGACATTTCCACTGACATCGATAAGAGACTTACAGACAGTGCAAGTACAAAATTAGCAGCACAGATCCATGCTGATGAGAGGAGGGATGAACAGCAACAGCCAAAGCAAAGACTGCTGTGGCAGATGTGAAGGCTAAGATTCGAAGCCTGCCAGCAACTTTTGATCTTTTTTCAGAGCTTCAGTTTTACTGATTTTTTCTGACTTGTGCTGACTTGCTGTTTGATTGTCTTTTCATTCTTTTTCATTCTCTTTTTATTCTCTACTTAGTTTTATCCTTTATGTGTAATCTTCTTGCTGTATCTTTCCCCCTTTTTTCCCATTTAGTTGTTTACCTAACAATTAAAGGTAGACTGAGAATGTATCAATGCGTTTTCTGCTGCAACATTAGCCACTTTATGTCTTCATCTCTCACATCTGGATTAAAAGCCCACTGATGCAGAGAGCACCATCATCTGTGTTTAAACAGTGCCTATTATCACTGAAGTCCTAATTTCTTAGGTCTTTGTTTTATATTCCTGTGTCATTTTATATAATAACAGTATATGTAATTGTAGATTCTACAGGGTATTATTCTATTTTTCCTGACTGAAACTGGGATATTTCTGGGTTGTTTTTTTTCTGAAAAAATCCATACACATACTCTACATGCTTCATAAATGCCAGTACATCTCTTGTTTGGCTAAAGTAATGATGAAACATAATACCTAGATGAAAAATGATGTATACAACTTTTATACTGAGAAAACTCATTTGCAGGCACAGTATAAACACTCACACAGTAAGCATATTTGTTCAGTAAATCATAAGCATTCATAATCTATTAAATGCAAATTTTACATGATGTCTTTCAGACTCATGTTTTCTCAGTCATAAATCTGCTTAAGCTATTAAAAGCCTATAAAAACCATAATCAAATAAATACCATGAACCAGCTTTCAGGTGACTCAGAATAAGAGTACCAAAAAGACGTACACTAATACAATTCTTGTAGCATAATAGTTGTTTACAGTTCAAATCAATGTCTTCCACTGGTCAATCAATACCAACTTACTCTGTTTATCACTGCTTGTAAGCCTTTTCAATAATTCTAATTTTAAAGAGTCATTACTGAAATTGTATAGTCATTGATTGTTTAAAGGTTACAGATCGTATGAAAAAATTGAATTTTAGATTCAATTAAACCTGTTGAAAAATTGCAAATCATATTTTCCTCAGAAAGTTTCATATCAGTCCTTCAGATTAAATCGACCAGCATAGATCCACTACAAGCAAGTATGTTTGCTAGTTTATATCAGTGGAGGGTTTCATATGTAGGGTAAAGTATTTGTAGGCTACAGAGGGGTTGTACCCTGACTCAAGTTGTCCCTTTGCTCTTGACCTGATCAGGGACCATCATAGGCAAACCTGGATGCCATTATACATTCTGTTTCTCATATCGGATATCTTATCTAGTAGAATCACATACTTGCTCTATCCCTCCTCCAGTCTGACCACATGCAAGACAGCCTGCATCTCTCAGATCCAGAGCCATATTAAAATTATTTTAGGTGAATTTAACAGTCCACAGAGTTTTCTTAAGAAAACAGCTTCTGTCCTTAGTGTCAAATGTGATCATGCTGCAGCCACAGTAAAATGGTCATGGTCAGATATTTTTCAAAGACAACTGGCCACTTAGATGTGTGTCTCAGAAACAGAGACACCTGTTAAGGTGTTGAGCTTTTATTGAAAATCTGGCCTGTACATAAACTGTTATACACAGCACAGTTCATGCTCACAGTGTCACAACAACTGAGAACTAGATGGGAAATTGTCACTGTGTCTTCTCTCAGGCCATCTGAAAGTAGTTGCTTTGCTTATCACTGTGTTTTGTTTTTTTTTTTCTGGACCAGATAGATGAACAGCATGTGTACTGAAAAGAAAACCTAAACTTTTAAAATGTCAGCTGTTCAGTATCTGCACTGCTACTGCAATTCCCTCTGTAGCATTAGTTTTATGAGTGCATTTTTTTCCAAAGGGTTTGGAAAAAGGTGCAGACTTTTTCTGGCCAAATGACAAAAATACTGACAGGATTCTTATGGTTTATTTGTATCTCCTAGGTTAAGTTCATCATAATAATAATTTCAGACATGTCTTCCTTTTCTTCCTTTTTTCACTTCTCTTTTGGGGACTATAGATACCCCTTGCTGTTGATTTGTATTTACTCTCAGTCACTCTTCTGTATTGCAGATAAATTTAAGTGTGTCACCTCATTTGCTCAGTAATGGTGCGTGCAGCTGAACATAGATTACAATCAATAGAAAAACTTTTCTTAGCTTTTCAAAACTGAAGAAAACAACCATGTTTTTGTGTACACACTTATAGGTAAATCCCTGGTAAATACATCCACCTGAATTTTATTGATTTTTAAATAGTTTTTGCAAGCCAGTTACATTTTTTACAAGGCTATCTTAAATTGTAATAGTTCTGTCTGGCAACTTGAATACTATTTTGATGCCCAAAATAGAGATATTTCTTAAACCTCAACTAAACTGCAACTAAAATTAAGAAATATGGAATGACTGATAATGTCTATCTGTTGCACAGTAACAGGTTTTTGATCAGTGCTGTTAAGTGGTTTCCTAACTGTCAGAATAGAAACAATCCAGTCTTACATGCAAGTGAAAGCTGTGTTCTTCTACCCTTTTTGTGACAATCTAGCTTAAACTAAAAATGTTTTTTGAACTTCTTGAATCATTCTACATGAGGGGATGGAGTTAGGAAAATCATTCTTCTTGGTATTGCCTTCCCGGTAAAAGCTGCTGCTGAGTTGTGAAAGAACAGCATGAGCCCCCTCTGAGAGACATTTAGTGGCTGATATATATATGGATAAGAAGGACTCTATCGTCCCACTTGCCTGCATCAAAGAAGCTAAATGGTTCTTCCTAAAGTAGCACATTCTGTTTGTAAAAATTGCATTGAGGACACTGCATGATCTCTGCTCTGTCAACAAATTATGTTACCTTGGCCACAGTTAATTCATGTGACTTCACTTTATGGGGTCTTCACTCCATCTGTAAGGGAATAATGTCTCATGCAAGGAAGGGGAAAGGAGCTGTACAGAAGTTGTCTCGCCAAAGACATTAGAAAGCTTGCTTTTTAGAGCAGAATTTGTTTGAATTGAAACCTGAAGAAACTGACACCTTCTTTAGAAAGCATCTCAATATTTAAAGTTGTTAATTCTCATGCAAGGTTTTTAGTAGCAAAGCAAATGTATCTGTATAATCACAACCATAGTAGAAATGGGACCAATATTAAACCAAAAACTCATCATCTGAGAGTCCCCAAATTTGGGCTTTCTGGCACTTGATTTTTCTATGTGGAGCTCCTCTGTAAAATGTGCCAGAGTTTTGGTACAGGAATATCTTCAAAATATTGCAGGCCTGAAACCCAAATAAACAAAGTGAATATGTCATCCATATATTTATTAGTGTATGCAAAACTTCTGGTTTAGTTCAATATAAGAATTTATATACAGGAACTCACTTGCCATGAACTTGGATATAATAGAAAAAGCAGCTTTATTTGAAGAAAAATATAAAAAATAAAGTAACTCAAGTAGCTTTAAATGTCCATGTATCAATTCAATTTATGATTAAATAAAAAGTATGTAATTTTGCATGTTTAGAGAAAATTCTTTTACTGCATAACATTTCCTTGAACAAATACAAGCACCACCTCTCACTATATTCAACAAGTTCAGAATGTATACTATTTCTGTGCCTTGACAGTATTTTATAGTGTCAATTGAAAAAACCAGACAAGCTCAGGAATACTGGGTTGCTTGTCATTCTCCATCAGCATTGAGGCTTCTGACACCAACTGCTTGCAGCTGTAGAGCTGTATTTACTGAAAAAGGAAAAAAAAAAAAAGAGAAGTACACATAAACTATAAAACTTGGAAAATTAGTGCTGCCCTCTGAATAATTGATGGCAAAACTCTACTTCTGAAGAAGGACGTCTTTCTTAACCTGTTCAGTATGATATTCTTTATAGTTGCTAGAGCATTACTAGCTTTGTATTTTACCAATTCCATATATCCATTTGAGTATTTTATTGGTATATTCTTTTTGCATAGCAAAATAATTTAATAATAAATAAAACCTTATTTCTACCATGGAAGAAAGATTTTCTAAGTTCTGTTGATGCCTCGGAAAGCTGGAATCAAAACTCAATAGCCTTGGTGACTATTAAGCAGGTATCCTTTATTGCAAGCTGGGCACACAGGGGATCGCTCCTCCAAATGTGTGCTCCCATTAAAGACAAATTTCTCATATTTATACAGATTCATTATACATATTAATTATAATTTCTAAGAAAAGGCAGGGTTATGCAAATTATTTCCAGGAAGTCATTTACATTAACTCCTCCCAGATAGAGCATGCTCAGTGACACTCAGGGGGTCTCCTGGTGGTCTCCAGGGACGAAGGCTGGACGTCTTCCTCTCTTTCAGCGCATGCTCTTTATGGGTTTCTCCATGCTTATCTGGGCTTCCAACACCTGCACCGACTAGTTAGTTTTTCACTGAAAACAAGATAGACTCTGTCTTTTAATTGGTCGTTAGTCTCATTATTTATGACTCCTCTATCTCCTACTTCCTCTGGTTTCAAGGCTGCTGCACTATTATGGCTAAGTTTCGTAGCTGCTTTGATGAAACAGCTAAAGTGACTACAGCCAAGTTCTGCTAAAATCCAAAACTAATCTATTCCTAAAACCACACCAATTCTTACTTCTTTATCTTCAAGGCTGTTACTGTTGCATTGTTATGGTTAAGTTTTGCTCTGCTCTTGCAAGCAGCTTACACAGTTACAGCTTTCTCTTAAACTAGTCTATTCTGAAAACTATGAAAATTCTCATATTAAAGTTATATTAATTCTCTCTTATGCTACACCTATCTCAACCTATTCAGCATGATTACATTTCATTGAATCACTGTCAACCCTGACCTATACCTATCAGACATCTTTACAAGTAATAGTATCTGGTCTACGATATTTTCATACTACTGGATCTCTGTACATAAGGGACAGAACATTGTATTGTTTACAATTTATCCAACATATGAATAGGAAATTACTTAGATAATACACAGCAGCTAGAGATCAATGAGTGATAAAGCTTGGCTGTCAAGTTTCACAATGCAAATTTAGATGCCACTCCCATGAGAAATATTTACATAAACATACATTTAATCAGGTAAAAATGTCTCAAACTGAATTTGAAGATAGGGAGATATTTAGTCTCTTCTCTTTTTTTTTTTTTTTTGTTGTTGTATAATGAAGAAAATGAAATGGAAAGGATTATATTGATTTAGAAAGCATTGCATTTCACAAGGGACTGAAATTTCTCATTAACTGCAAGCAGTGCACATAGTGACTGCACACAAATAATATTTAAAGAGTCAGCACAAATAAGATTTTTTGTTTGTTTGTTTCTTTTTAAATGTGTTTTGTTTTATTTTGTCCAGGGGGACGGCAAAGAGCATTTGGGTCATTATCAAGGAGAGTTGAGAGTGCAGCCACAAGGTAATTTGCTTTTATTAATCATTTTTTTCCCAAAGAAGTTATTTATTTTCAAAGTATGCAAGTACGTATTTAATTCCAGGTATTCCAAGTACTTGAATGAATTTTCAATAAAACGACTTCCCAAGGCAACCATTAAACAAGAGCCCTAGCTTTATTATGACAGTACCTTTATATATATCAACTGAAATGGAGTCGAGTACTTTTAGAAAAAAAAATAATTGCCTGACGTTCACTGCTAGTTGACCACCAGGAGACACTGTTGCTCCATAGAGATGACAGATGAGGTTGCGGCAATGAATTATCAGAGGTAATACAACTAACAGCCACTGTTACCTTCCAGGTCATTCTCAGCTGTTCATAAAAGTTGTATTGACCCACAAGAAAGTTGGACTTTTTTTCTGGGCGTGCAGCAAATGTATGATCTAAGACTGTGTGAACCTG
>VZTU01026617.1:31050-50602 GCA_013400835.1 Zapornia atra
GATGAGAAAAGAGAAAAAAAAGTGGGGGGGCGGAAAGATTGCTATTTGGAATTCTTGGTGAAAGGAAAAGGGAAATATTATGGTGTTGTAATGCTTAGGGAGAAGAGTAAAATTTTCAAACAGAAATTCTAAATTTCAAAATACATTAATATTTTCATTTTTTGTTTCAATTTTAAATCATATGCAATTTGGAAAGTGCTTTTGAATTTATATTTTGATTAGTATATCATGATATTTCTCCCAGAAATAATTGTAGCATCTATTTTTCAAAAGTGATAACTTGGGGTTTTTTAATTGATAAAGACATATTTTTGTGGCTATTTAAGTATTAAATAAATATATGTATTTTACCATGAAATAACCAATAATAGTCAATCATACCAATAACAACCAATGATATGGCAAACCATAATGTAGAACTCTATTAAAAAATAAATAAATAAAGACTTCAGGTGAAAATGTAATATATTAGCAAAATAACCTTAAAGAAGACTAGATTTTCTAACCATATCAAAAGCAGTAATTTCAATACCTATATTTTAAAAATTATTATCAGATTAATGTTCCATAAACTATAATATTTGTGTCAGTTTTATGTAATATTTTCATATGTATTTTCAGTGATTGAAGAAGTATACATACACATATGTCTAAAAGTTGTACTTTAATCTAAGTGGCATTTTCAGATTATTTTTGTTCACTTCTGTGAAAAAGTCTGGTTTTAACCTTGCCACTGTGCAGTACACAGGGATTCTAAAATATCTATAATATCTACACAAATTCTGCTTATATACATATGAAGTCTCAGTTGCAATGCTCTAGAGCTGTGAAAGTTCCTGGGGTGGTACACACAGAAGGATTTTTGAATGTAAATTGCCTCAGTACAAACATCAAAACTCTCACCAAACTCTCACCTAGTACCTCCAATCTCAACTGAGAAACTTTCTCAGGCAACTATATTTTCTGCTTATCTGTTTGTCCAGAGCTGACTCAGTTTGATCATTCTTGGTCAACTTAATACGATTTTAATGTCTTCCCTAGTTCAATGCACAGACCTTCAGGATGAAACTGCAGAAATTATAGGTTTGTCTATTTCTTACAACAATAGTCCTAGTCAAGAATCCACCCTACACAAAGGAGTCAAGAGTTCAAAACGTTTTAATTAGGAATATTATATGTGTGTGTGTACACATAAAATGTGTGCATGCATGTTATGTGTACAAATGCATATTTTATAGAAAATATTAAAATATTCATTACAGGTTATTTGCTATGAACAAAGAGAATTCTGAGACATGTTTTAGACAGCTGCCTCTGACCTCTGTCTGACAAACCTTGCTGCATGAAGGTAGCTATAAACCATCCTCTTGAATTCAAGGCCTTTCTGAGAATAAGAAAAAGACTTTAGTGGGACATAACAAAGAGGATGATCTCACTTCATCAGCTAACAAAGGCAGCAGTTGGTTCTTAGAAGCAGCTGTATTTTATAATGCAAAGTTTACAATGACCTATGTATATGTACACAAGTAATTTTTTTGTTGAAATAAGTGCCAGATTAAAGCCTTTTCCTGATTTCATTTATTATGAATATTCAGGGTTACTTTTGGTTATATTTGTTGCTGTTTCAAGATGGATTGCATAGCTGTATCATAAGATGATTTGCATTTATTTATCTATGATATAGTGATTTTAATTTCAAAACTGAGTTCAATATAAATACTCAACGGTTTTGAGATCTATAAAACAGATCAGCTCCTATTTTCAATTAAAATGGTAATAATTCTACTCTTCAATAAGTGCAGAAGAGTCCAGCAGCTGTAACAAGCTCTAGGTTATACCATGGGCTGATGCAAACCAGTGTCGTTTGACAGAATTCCATGCTTCTTTATAATAGATAAATGTGTATTCTTTTTGAACCAGGTAAGTAAATCCTATTTATTAAAAAGATATTGTATTTGATATTGCTTCACGCAAATTTAAAATAAATGAACTATTGTTGATATTTTCAAAAATACAAATGAAAAACCTAAGATCCTTATTGTCACTTTGAAATCTTACTATGGCAGATAGCAAGAAAAAAAAGCTAGTAATATTGGTTCTTTTTGGAACTGAGTATACAGAAGTGTTACAAGTATTTTTCTGAGACATTTATGACCAACCTTTGAAAGAACTGACAGCCATCTTCCCAATGGTTAGAGTTGGTCACCTAAAAAACTAACCCCACAAAAATGTACCTAAAGCTATCTATTTATCCAACAAATGTTTAAGGATAACCTTCCCGTGTCACTTTAAGATGAGAAAATATTTATAATTTTGGCAGGGAAAAGCTCAACAAAATACTGGAAATTACTCTAGACAAGTTCAAATGAGGAGTAAGTGTGAATGACTAGCAGCTGGCATAATTTACCATTACTGTGAGGGATATTCCATCATTTGAAATGTTTGAACCAAGATTGTTTGCCTGAATGGCACCTACTCTTGCTGAGGCAGGAATTCCAGGTCTGATGTAGGAGTTTGTTAATTAAATTCTGTAGCCTGTTGGAAGAGATGATCACAGCAGTCCTCTTTGGTTTCAAAATTCTGTGAAAAGAATGGGAATAATACAAGTATAGAACAAGACAGAAACAAAAAGGTTTATCACCTCTTTGCTGTTTTATTATTTCCTACCATGCGCTAGAATTGCTTGTGTCTGCAATGAAGCTGTGTCTTAACTATCTAGAGCTGCCATTTCTAATTATTTTTTTATATGTAAGTAATGTAGGGAAGAAAGCCAAATTCCTTGTGTGATTCAGTCCACGTGACCTTTTTTAGAAGTGCGCTTTCTGAGAAAATGCCATTCTGAAGTGATAGTGTCTCATTCAGAATCTTGGTCTTAAATAAAATTGATCCAGATAATAAATAAGATAAATAGTAGTAATAAAGGCCCAAATGGCATGACATCTTAAGGTTTGGAAGCTGAAGTGCTGATGCCTATTGATCTTTGATAGTGATTGCAGACTATTTTATAAGGTAAATTGTCATAGCCAAATTAAGCTGTTTTAGAGGAAAGAATAACCTTCTGCAGTCTTTGGCTAGGGCACGGAAATTGCACAAATGATTATCATTAAGGCTGGAGCACATCCCTCAAACATTGTACTTACTTTCATGGTGCCTCAATGTAGCCTTTGTGCAGTAACAAAAAAATTGGAAGCCAGGAGAAGTGAACATTTTGGTAGGTGCTACAGTAATTTCTCAGGCTGCTCTTAATGCAATGCCAGACCACTAGTTTTCTGCTTTGGCTGCTCTTTTTCAGGCAACTGCATTGTCTGTGTTTGGATAGGCAGAAGGATCTGATTCATTTATACCTTTTGGATCCAAAAGGTTTGAGCTCCTGAATGACTGCAAAGTCCCTGCAGTTTCTCACATTTGACCCTGCCCTTTCAAGCTCATCTCCCACATTCTGTAGTTCCTACAGCTAGCTGGTGTTCAAAACACTGTATAAAATTATTGCCTGTCTTGCCTACTGACAAAATTAAAGATTTTCAATACATAAATTTCATTTATGTGCTACTGACATGTCTCAATCAAAAATTTATGTTGGCTTTTACTCCTTGTCCATATGCTGAAGAAATTTGTTGTCTTCAGAGGTATTATCCCTTCCTTTTTTTTTCTTTTTTTTTTTTTCTTTGTTTACATTTTTGTACTCTGATATATACAGAATAAAGTGAGTAAAATTATTTTGCTGAATATGGGATTTCCATAAAAGAAAAATGCATTTTTCTGAAATGAGTTATGCATAACTTTGTTTACCACTTCACAACGGTCACTTATGGGCAATGGGGAAAGCAAAATAACAGGATATATAAGCAATGCAAGGAGCAACATGAAAGAATTAAGATATTGGAGAATGTCTTACCCAAAGACAGCCAAAGTTCTGAGACTGCTCATGACAGAAAAATAAAGACAGGCTATTAAGTAAAATTGCCTAGAGAAACTAGACTGGGAATATCTGTTAAGTGATAAATGAACTTCTGTAACTCTAATTTAATTGTGAAGTTGGCAAGAGTTCTAATGTCATTTAGTATTAATAGAGACCTCAAGAATATTTCTGGATTGTGTGCTCTTTGGTAAAATAAAGCTCCTGATATTTCAGAATAGGTTTAGAAGTACTTGGAAACAGATTAACAAACAGCTATTCTTTTTAGTCCTGCTATGTCTTTTATTCTCCATTGTTTGAAAATGGCCTATTGACCTCTGGCAGAAACATGGTGTTGGCATAAACATCTTACCTTGTCTATGACCTCAATAAAGGCCTTTCTTACATACTGTAAGTTTTTCATTAAAAGTATCTAGGTAAATAGGAATATTTTGTAAAAAAAATCAGTTTAAAAGTTCACTGGTTCTGAGAAAACAATTTTGACAGAATATTTTCAACTAACAGTTCTACACAGGCTTTCCTGCATACACATGCATGCTATATGTGGCATCAGTTCTCTAACTATACAATGATGTGGAGCAGTAAAATAGCTGTATTGTGTGCTTAGCTTCACTGCAGGGCTGTTGTTTGTGGAGCATTAGTATTTACCAGGTGAATAAGACTTACTAGCAAGGAGTAAGCACTATTCACACAAAAAATACCACTAGTTTAAACTAGATTATTATTTTGCTTGTGTTAATGTTTCTTGCTTGCTTCACTGGAAAAGTTCTGAGAACATATTTAAAAAATACAATTAATTAAAGTTTCTATAAAAATATAGCAATACACTTATTTAAATGTCTCACAATAATTAATATTTTATTAAAATATCAACACCAAATTGTCCTGTTGTGTCTAAGCTATATATTTTAAGTGACTTTGATGGTACCTGCAAAGCTAACTAGAATTAATGTAATTTGAATACAAAGGTGATAAAATATTTCTGATGAAAAAATATTCCTTTGTGTGTTTAGGGAAGGCTTATTTTTCAAGTACATAGTTGCAATTTTTCCATTTCCTTCTCTATATTTTCCAGGATCACTGACTATCCAAAACAAAATAAATATATTCCCACTAGCTTAGAGAAAGATTACAGATTCTAGAAATTGTACTTTTTTATTTCGTACTTACCAAGTTATTCTTTCAGATACCCTCAGAACTTACAAATTCTCCTCCAACACCATACTCTTATCTCCACTTTACAGATGTGCTCTTCATTCAAAAGAGAGGCTAGTTTCAAAGTCATAGAGAAATCTATTCTGCAGCCAGAACCTTTCCCAAGTCAATCCACAGCTTGTACATTCAGAGTTGGTCTTCATAGAGGTTAAGTCTGAATTAAGATTTGGTGTTTTCATAAATTCTGTCAATTTCTACGTTCTTCTTTATGTAGCAGACATCCAAAGTTATCCCCTGACAGAGGAGTCTATGGTATAATAAGGAAACTTGACTCACGATTTCTAAGTCGGGGATCAATATGCTGTTTCTCAAATGAAGTGGTTCTAAGACCAGGGAACATATATGCAATCACTATTTAATCTATATTACATATATTTTCTACAGAAGACAAAAATGCTCTATTATTTTCACATTAATAATAGCTGTGTGACTGTCCTACAAGATAGAAGTCAAAAAACTTTACTGGCATATCTCCACATAATTCTGCATGCCTTGAAATATTTGCATGCAAACGTGCAAAATAAAGTCTTATGGAAAATCTAAGTGCTTAATGTTAGAGTCTTGTCTGGTTTCCTATGCAGTAGGGATAAATTTCTCATCTATAAATATGTTACATATGATTTTTGGTGATGATCAAATTTTTCTACTATCACCAATAGGTTTTAGGAAGCATCCCAGTGTTCTGATCTAATACAACATCTATATACCTTTGTGCCACTCTTTTGCTATAAGCACAGACCTTCTATATTTACTGGATAATTTTTATTACTAAACAACTGACAGCAGAAGCAGTAGATGGTCTTATACTGAACAGAGTACATGGACAAGCTTCTGTGTATTAATTCCCTCTTTGCCTTTGTTTGGGTTGTCCAATACCACTGGAAGCCATTGTCAGAGATTCTGTGCATCTTTCCCTGCTCCCCTAATATCTGCAGCAAAAGCACTTCACTATGCTTTGTTAAATTTGCCATCAGTAATTCTAGAAACTCAGGTATATATGAACCAGCTATCTGCAATTTACAATAATTGTTTAATATGTCATAATTTTCGGCATTCAGGCACTGATTTTCACTTGGAAATGCAGAAAGGGAGATTCATAATGGCATTGAGATTTTCTGCTACATTTCCCATCTGGTGATCCTCTCTCACTGGCACTACAAAATTCCAGATTTCCATCCATTTGCAGCTGTGGCACCTGCCCCTGTGAGATCAGAGTTGCACCTGGCTAAGCAACCTTTTAGAAAATGCTACAAATAGTGAAATATGTCATTTTAAAAGATGACAACTCCTTTTGGATTAAGAGGTAGCAACAGGCAAATGCCAACTTGCTCGCGCACCTTACACAAGGCACTTCCCGAATGAGAGTATTTCCATCCTATTTAAGTAAATTTATTGATTTGCTAAAAGGTACAGAACAGATCCATTTTGAAGGGGAAAAAGCATCTTTAGTGGCATCCGCAGGTCAATAACGCAACTTAGAGCATCTGTTCTTAAACTGCATTAAAGCCAGGACAGGCCCTGCTAATTAGGTAGCTCCTTCTCTGCCTAATGCCTGTGCCATGCAGATATGCACTGCAGGAATGAAAAGAGTTGCTGCTCTTCATGCTCGGTGTTTTGAGGGATGACTGTGAATCAGTGGCTCAACAATTGCTGGAAGCATTTGAATACAACTTGCTTGTTGGTTTACGATGAAGGTATTTTCCTGGCTCTGCTTTTTGTGACCGTTACTTATAAAAAACAGCTATGGAGGCTGCTGGACAGAAGAGCAGGCGCAGGCCCAGGAGACCAAGATCCTATTTCATGTCCTGCCAGTAGCTTGCTCAGAAACCCTGGAGAAGTCAATCCCTTCCTCTAGCAGAATTCCCCCTTCTCTAAAGCCTGATCCTTCTACAAACACACTGTTGAAAATTTTTCCTTCATTTAAACCACATTTTATCTAAATCCATTAATCTCAGAATCAAAACACTGAACAGTGCTAAAAATGACAAAACAGAATAAAATCACAGTTGAAGATAAAACTGACAAAAGGAAGGTGTAACTCTATTTACTGAGTGATGTTGCACATCACCTTGGGACCGTTTCACTTTTCGTGCCAGACAGAGAGAGATTTATTTTGTTGTGAATATTTGGTTTAACATTTTACTTCTGAAGTCTCAGAAGAAAAACTTGCTGGAGATTATTTCATCTCTGGAAAAGACTCACAAGGAATCTTCAACTGTTTCTAGATTATGTGTTTGGCAATTAATAACTGAATGCAGCGTGTCCAGATTTCCCATGTCACAGTTACACACACAGTTCAACAGGTAAAAATTGTTGAAACTTGCTGCCACACAATAACAAACCATTCCTTTCCTGATTAAACCAGGAAAGGAATGGGCCTGCTAAAGAATCCATATAATTTCAAGTGGTAGAGCCTGAATATAACATAGACAATGGCAGGTTATTGGTTAGACTACCCTACTCTCTGCCAAAAAACCTTCAAAGGCAAATACAGGCTTGCAGTCATCTGCTTTGAGGGTTTTTGCTGATGTTTTGTGGTTGTGTTTGCATTTTTTTTTTGGACACCTGCTGCAAAGAGTAAGAGCTGTCACTTTGTTTGATTTTCATCCTCCCTGAAAATCTTTTGTGCTTCCACAATGTAAAATTAACCCAATCCATGAGATTTTCTGGATCTTCTTACAAGATGTGTAAGAGGTATTCATATTTGTCTTAGTTTGGTCTACAGTATATGTGTAACAGTCATAAAAAAGGGATTTATTTATTTATTTATTTATTTTTCTAAGGGTTTCCAGTCCCTCACATTTCAGTGTTTATGATTAAAATGCAAGGGAATGGTCAAATTTAATGTGCATGCAGTCAGGAGCTGTTAAAACTCTGTAGTCAGATCTGAAGAAAAATGGATTGCCAAGTTTCGCCTTTAACTAAACCAATTTCCCCAAAAGAAAAGGGGATCACAACTACCAGGGCCCTGGTGCCCAGAGAGCCCCGCAGCACCCCTGCTGCCACTGCCCAACACTCCCCCCAGCCCATCCCAGACTGGCCATGTGCTATGGTGGGACCCAGGCTGTGACTGCTGGACAGGAGCTTGCCCACAGAAGGATAACAAATCCCACTGAATTAAAAATCTGGTTTAGGGCCTGGGACAGGTGGGGTGTGTGCATTTCCATGTCTGCCAGCTGTCCCTGTGCAGGCACCCTGAGTGAGATGGCTCAGGAACCCTGCATACCCTTGACTTGGGACAGCCAGAAAATATTCACAATGTCTTGCATCCTGAAGTAACCAGTAAGGGAAGAGGATTAACAGGCTTTAACAAATTTGAGTTTGCCGAAGAAAAATGTTAACTAAAGCTGTCTATAGCTGAGACCAGGGAGAATAAACAGATCCTGTTTGGATATCAGAACATCCATTGGAAACCACTGTGAAAAGCAAAAGATGCTCAGAGATTAGTATTTTGTCACATAGTGGTACTATTTTACATTAAATGACATTGGAGGAAGAATAGGGACGATGATAGCCTGTCTTTATGGTAAGCCCAGAATTAAGCAGTCACAAAGTGTATATGAGACTGTGAAACTGCCGCAGCTCAAACTTTCCTATGGCCAACACATCACATTTAAATTAATCATATCTGTTTTAGAAGACTCTAAATTTGTATATAAATAGATTTGCATTCCGGAGATCTAAATATGAAGTTACGTGATAAAGACGCTAGATCCTCTAGAACTGTGTGCATCCAGTCAATCTGAGCCATCCCACAGACACCTTTGCTTTTTGAAAAAAGGCTCCATCACGACTGAAAGTACAGTTGAATGAGATTAACTCCTGTGGTCCTAATAGAAACTTTCACAGAGTATGTATTATACATGTTTGTCCTTTTCTGACTCTTGGATGTTTGTGTACATTCACTGATATGGGAAATTTCTAGGCTAGACTTTTGTAGAACAGGTAGTACTGGTAGTGCTGTATTACAGTTTTTACCACACACGTGCTTTACTAGGGTAATCTAATGCACTTTTTGTAGCAGCTTCTCTTAGAAGAGTTGGTTCACTGCCAAAAACAATTACACAGCTGAAAAAATGAAATAGGCAAAGGTTGCATATTTTTTCCTATCAGTTTATACTCTGGCAAGAACTGAACATTTCATTTCAGTTATGAAGGAGTTTTTTAACAGATTTTGTGCGAACGGCTAGGAGTATGAATGACCCAAAGACGTGTTTTTTAAAAAAACATGGGTTTTTTTCTTTTCCCCTCCTAGAGAAGAAGAAAACTACTTTGCACTCAGACTACTTGGAAAGACTGTGAGACAGTTGTTAACACATGCTGGGATTTGTGCACTTGAGCTCTGAAAAGAAAGAAAAATCAATTAGCAAGAGAATGTGTATCTTTTATGTCACTTTCACATAAAAAAAGTTTAAAGGGAGAATAAACTCTGACATTGAAGTATACGATGAAGGCAGAAATTGTAGATTCTGTGAGATATGGCTGGAAGGACAGAAAACTCTACTGAGTGATTTACTGGCTGTCTGCCATACTCTGAATAGCTGCCTGTCAATGCCACATGTGGCATCTTTCAGCTAGCATATTCTTTTAAGCAAGTCCATAAAGGTGGCAGATATCAAGAGAGAGTGTAGAAGAGTGGTTGTGTTAATGCTTGAGAGCATTTATATTACCAGTTAAATAAAAAAAAAGAATACTCTTAGGCATTGCTTCTGTGGGTAGCAACACAAAATGATCACATCCACTCCATTCCCCAGTAACCAACAGTGATTTATTTTGAATTCAGGAAATCACCTCTTTCTGTCCCTTGGTGCTCGAAATAATTTTAGTTTCCCACCATGCAAAATGAATTATGGAGTTTCAAGAGTCCCTTCTCTGGAAAGGGAGTTTAGTTCTAACTCTCTATTTCTGTCTGTGGTCATGGTTATGTTTACAAACTTTTTCACTGTTTCATCATTGCACTATTGTTAAATAGAAGCTTTTGGCAAATATGGTAAACCTAGGGTGAATGAGAACTTAAATTTTCTCTTTATAAGCTAAATATCTTTTACTTAACATAATACGGGATTGTATCTACGTGACAGTCCCTCTAACTTACCAAAATTCAAGTGAGAAACCTATCTTTGGATTTGCGCAGGAGAAATCATTCTACTATTGGCTATCACTGCATTTTTACTGTGGGTATCATATTAGAGAATAGTGGACATTTATGGATATTTATCTAACTTGGAAAAAAAGCAGAACCAAGGATGTTGGGGGAAAAAAACGCAAATAAAGTAATCAATGATATTTACAGGAGTGAAGTCATAGCCACTAAAACATAAAACTAAGCAGACGAAGAGGCAGGTCTTTTAAACCTTTTAAGTGAATATGAAACCAGCAACATACACTGTATTTAACCTGTGTAATTAGCTGGTGTCATCACTGCTCCAGTCACCCTTTCCTGTCTTTTTCATATCCATCACAATACTGAACATTGCTTCCACCCCCAGGAGCCTCCCAGGGCTGAAATGCTTCTGTGCTTGGTGCATAATGCAGTTCACCCCTGACTGAGGCCACTGGATCCACCATCACTCGTGCATCTAGCTCGAATGAAAATGCTTAATATATTGGAGCAAATTAGAAGCCACACTGTTGTTAAAGTGCAGGGATAAAGCTTTTTTCAGTTAACACTGCTCAGTCAGCTGGAAGCTATCTATATTAAAATGGCTATAGCTTCTGAATTGTCTCCAGTAAATGGTAGTACCAGAAGAGCAAAATCTAAGGTGGAGGCAATTGCAGGCAGCCCATATCTAGATGAGAGGTTTACAAATGTCCAAAGCAGACAGGGCTGAAGTTCCACTGTAGGCATCTATGGTTTCTATAGAGTGCTCGGGGACTCTAAATATACCAAACTGCAAACCCCTTACAGTGTGGCCCCCTCTTAATTACACTTTGTCTTCATTACAGATGGTCTGTCCTTCTCTTTCGCATCTTTACTGAAACAACAAACTTTGTGCTTACGTCCACAAATTTTCAGACTCTTTTCCTTCTCATCTCTTACTAACTTGGGTTAGTTGGCTTCTTCTAAATATAAATACTAAGTTCTGGTTTTCCTTCCGGAGTCCTTTTTCATTTGCTTTTATGCTACCAAAGCACCTGTAACTCTCCAGGGATCAAAAGGATTTGCTAAGCGGGGTCAGCTGCTTTCACGCTTGCTGGTTATTTTGTCAGAGAATACAGTATCAGCTTCTTGGCACCACATATTCCATCTATTTATTTCCAGTGTCAGCGCTTAAGTTTGTCTGCAGGATAGTTTGTCATCTATGTAAAAACAAACTCCAACAATATAAAAGAAGAATAAGAAAAGAGAGATGGTAAATTGAAGGACAAACGCTGGTCCCTGCACAGTACAGAAGTATGTGTTAATTTAGACCATCATTAGAATAAGCTTGTCTAGCAAGCCATGGCCAATGTAGTATTAAAGAATTAATAAATAAAATGCTAGTGTCTGCAAAAGACTTGGGCTTAGGAGGACACTGATTTTCTGGGCTGGCCCAGGATAGACCCTACACAGTCAATAACTGTCAAAGTCAATAACTCTGTTATGCACTTCATTTCCTTAGCTCTCGAGACAGACAAAACCAATCAAGTAATATTATCTAATAACAAGCTGTGTACTACCAATAAGGACAATCTTGTTGATAAAGCCCTGAGGCAACACTTTCATTTTTTTTCTCAGAGAGTCAAAGGTAGAGATGTACATGGGACCTGAAAGGAAAATGAAATGAGTAATGACCTGGAAAACTAGTGAAGGTCACTGAGGAGATGAAATACATTACTGAAAATAAGCAGATTATCACCCTTATTTTTTATTTAAACAATACATTGATTGCTCAGTAATTAATTCAGGTTACCCTAATTGTTAGAGGACAGCCATATTTGGGGAGAGTGTTTTTTTAACAATATTCTGTTTGGAAATCTTATTAATTTACTTCTGGGCTAAATTATATCCACTGTGGTAGACACCATATGATCAATCAAGAGGGAGGCCATGCAGTCCAGTTCTGTTCTACTTCCAGAGTTAGGTTGTGTAGAAATGCTCCTGAGCCAGTAATAACAGTGTAATGTCTTTCCTGAATCTGTTTCTGTGTAATCTTTCCTATGATGTACAGAAAATCTACACAAAAGACGTCAAAAAAGAAAAACAAATCACACTGACAGATGAGCATTATGTTATTAGTTATTGCAAATACATCAGGAAACTGAATTTGGTATCAGCTCTTGGAAAAACTGTTGATGATTTTTCAATATGGCAAGGAAATGCAATAATGAAAATAAAACCAAGATGAAGCAAAAACCATAAACCAATTTATTCTTTCTTCACTTAAAATATTTTGAAGTTCTCACAATTTGAAGGATCTGGCTATATTTATAATGTACTCCATTTTGCTATGAATAGTATGTTAAACACCTTTTAACAGCACATTTGCATTCTGCCAGAAAAGTAACTTTATTTGTTTTTTTATATATTTTTCCTGTGAAGTAGTATATCTTGGGTGTTCCTCATTTAAGAAGGTGTCCATATAGCTCACAGCATCAGTTCATACATATTGTTAAATATGATTAGAAATATAAAGAGAAAAATAAAAAGTTCTGAAAACTACTGTGGTGGGTTGACCCTGGCTGAAGGCCAGGTGCCCCCCCCCCAAAAAGCTTCTCTGTCACTGCTCTCCTCACTTGAACAGGGGAGAGAAGATTTAACAAAAGGCTTGCAGATTGAGATAAGGACAAGGACGGATCACTCACCAGTTACTGTCATGGGCAAAACAGACTCAACATGGAATAAAATTAGTGTAATTTATTACAAATCAAATAAGAGTCAAGTAATGAGAAATAAACCCAAATCTTTGCACACCTCCCCGAACCTCTCCTTTCTTCCTGGGCTCCACTTTACTCCCAATTTCTCTACCTTCTCTTCCCAGTGGCACAGGGGTACAGAGAATGGAGGTTGTGATTAGTTCAACATTGTCTTCTGCTGCTCCTTCCTTCTCAGGGGTAGGACTCCTCACGTGCTTCCCCCACGCAAATGTGGGGTCCCTCCCGTGGTAAGTCCTCCATGAACTTCTCTAACATGAGTCCTTTCCCACAGGCTACAGTTCTTCACAAAGTGCTCTAGTGTGGCTTCCATGAGGTGCAGACCTTCAAGACCTGACTGCTTCAGCACAGGTCCGCTCCAGGGTCACAAGTCTTGCCGGCAAACCTACCCCAGCGTGGGCTCTTCTCTTTATGGGGGCCACAAGTCCTGCCAGGAGCCTGCTCCAGTGCGAATTTCCTATGGGGTCACAGCCTTTTTGGCTTCTCGGGAACATTGTTGATTCATATTCCATTTGCCTCAAGAATGAAAATTTAGGATTATATATAGCAACAAAAATAGGGTATTATGTGTAGAAAATTAAAGATATATAGAAAATTGTTCATAAAAAACCTGAAAGACTGTAAAGCTGAAGTGAATGTTGATTTATATAGCAAAAGCCTTTAATCATTGCTTTAGGTGATGCTGAGAATCTATCAATTGACTTTTTTAGACAGAATTATTGTGATATACAATAATGATCCTAAATGACTACCTTAGCTTACAATTTGAAGATGTTTTCAAGAACAATTGTTGACCAGATGTCATTTTCATACAATCTGCAGAGTATAACAGAGCAAAAATGCATTGGTTTAGATTTAGCAAAGTTTTTTTGTGTTAAACACTATGAAAATGTAGCTGTTAGCCTAAATTATGTAATACATACAGACATATGTGTATATTAAGTTAATAATAAGTATACTAACCATTATGAGTGATCACCTTTGTCTATCTTGTGTTTTTCCATAGAGGAAGGAGAGAACATTTAAAATTCACATTTTTTTTTTGACATGGTGCTGACACTGGGTTATTCCAGCTCCATTTGTGAGATCTCCAGCTTTCTCCTCAATTACTAATTCATAGTTTAACTTACAAGTCTAAATTTCTCTTGGAACTTCACACTTTCGTACATCACAGTGAAGTACAGCTCAATTTCAAAGTCTCCATTTAAAAGAAAATGCAATAGAAAATTGATGTAGTGATATAACACAAATGTAACAAAACTAATTCAGAACTCTTAAGTTTCTGTTGAGCTAGACACTTGAAACAATTCCCTACCCTTTTTTCAATGTTGATATATGAATTATAGATGAAAATGTGTTGTTTATTCTGTATCAAAGATTAACAGCCCACAAAATACAATTAACACTTCCTGAAGTAAGGCAACAAAAGGATCTCAAAGTATGTCACATCCAACATGAACAATTCAATGAGATTTATTCTTTCTCTACACATGCATTAAGGGCACAGAGAGTCTGAATATGGGTAGACAGAAGATGATGATGGAAAATCAGTGCTGGATCTGCTAGACCTGTATCAGAGACAAGATGTTGAGCTACCTTCATCATGCACTGATGTGGGGAAAAGACCTAATTAATACATGGCAAAGAACAGTAGCAGCAAAACTATCTGGCCAACAGATTGCATGCACACTGAAAATATAATATTTAAAAGTAAATCTGAAACAAGCTGACAGTGAAGTGCAATCTGTTACAGACAGTTTTGTTGTAACTAACCCTCTCTTGAAAAGACGGAATTTGTTATTTTGACCAGACTAAACTCCTATATTTGATCTGACTATTCTATATCACAATAGGCTCAATCACATAAGCCTAAGAATCTTGAACTGAAAGAATGGATTTTGTTCCATTTAAATATTTGATTTAATAATGAAAATTTCTGAGATTTTTTGATAAAACACACATTTGACAGATTTATCAAAACTTAACCATTCATGCCAACAATTAAGTTTCAGGGAATTAGCATCACTGAGGAGGAAGCAAGTTGTCAGAAAATTTCCCACCCAACACTTTTTCCAACCACAACTAGCAGGCTGTGTTTGCTATTGTGTCCATTTAGGGCTAAGTGCAACAACAACTAATATATAATATTCTAATGTAATATCATCACAAAAACAAATACTGCAGAGAAATTAAGAAGTTCTAAAAAGCCTGTACTACCACTAGTACAATACAAAAACTAGTGGCTGTTCCTTGATTTAAAAAAAAAAAAAAGGGACAGAGAACATAAGGTGTTCTACAGGTTTATCTCCAAAATTGTTATCACAATTAATTCTTTCATCTTTGCTACTTGCAGCTGGGGGTTGGTAGGTAGAAAGGGGCAGGGTGGGAGGACGGGGAAGGGAAGGAAGAAAAAAACATACTTATCCTGAAATAATTTAATTAAAATGTTCTTTGAGGACTGAATGCCTTGGCTTATTTTATAACTTCCAGTTATGGCAAGATGGGGAAAGAATGTTCTTCCCAAACTGGTGAAATTGCTGGCATAGGGTACAGAGCAGAGCTAACACTAGGAACATAGAAGTCTTTCTCTTAAACTTTGGGTGCTATAGATATTCTTGCTTCTTTTCTTCTTTTCCATCAGTATGGAAATTAGAATGGTTCATACTGACTCAGTCCATTTTACTTTCTCTGCATATTTCTTATCCAAGAACCTCACAAATTATTCCAGTACATGCTCTAATAAAATGAATGGGTGAGAAGAAAAATCTTTAATTCTGAGGTAGGGAATGTTGTTTAATTTCCAGTGAAACAACTTATGCAAAATAAAATTTCTGTCTGATGTCCCTAATTTTGAAAATAGTGATATAGTTTTAGAATTAATCACCCTGTCCTCCTCACAAGGGGCTCCACTCAGATGCCAGCTGAACAAAGCACTTGGACTCCTTCCATCAACAGTATGTGTATGTGTGTGTGTGTGTGTGTGTGTATGTCTACCCTGACACTCAGTTCACACCTTTGCCTCCAGACTCTTAAGTTCCTACATAAGTACAAAATTTCCATCCATTTCAATTTAATTTAGCTGCATACCTCAGTGCTTTGAGGAATCAGAGGCCAGGAGGGTTTGTTTGGTTTGGTTTTTTTTCCCTTAGTATGATCTTTTAATGAATTGCTTCAGTAATTTGTTCATAAATTTGGAGGCATGGAAAACCAATGATTTTAAAAAGCTTCCTACAAATATTCTAAAGTACCATTTGTAATTGGAATTCAATGTAAGAAGTTAATCTAAGTGCTTTGAACTGTTAGTGTGAAGTGCATTATATAGAAGTTTTAGCTGCTCACCTACTGTCTGTGATGTGATTCCCTGCATGAAATGTTGTTTCTTGATCTCATCAGTTTGTTTCAAATATTATAGTGATCATAAGGGTTACAGCTCTCTGAAATATTAAATTCTTTACTTAAAAATGCTGGAAGAGCAACTCAATACTTGTATATCACTTCAAGGCATCAATTTTTCAGGTTTACTACAGTGAATAAACCAAATCACAAATGGCCCCAATCCCATACCCACAAAACCAGCGAACTGGGGCTGTGAAGTGACTATCATATAAACTGTCAGATGTAGACAAAGAGATCAGAGACAGTGCAGGTGCCTATAACCAGTGGTGCAACTGTCTCACAATCACCAACAAATATACTCTCAGGGCTGAACAAGAATTTGATGGGCCCTTGATGCATCTTTTCTGAATTGAACAGCTCATAACTCAGCTCGATAAGAATCTGTTAAGAAAGATGGAAGTCAGTATCTGTGTATGTGTGGGATTTTGTTTTCCAACCATATTTTTTAAATGTTAAGAAACTATTTAGTGAAATTAGAAAGCATATATTGGAATAATCTCTGAGGTTCTTGGAGTGTTCTTTTAAATTCAGGCACTTCACCATGCAT
Source organism: Zapornia atra (assembly GCA_013400835.1). NCBI lineage: Eukaryota > Metazoa > Chordata > Aves > Gruiformes > Rallidae > Zapornia > Zapornia atra. The sequence goes on from VZTU01026617.1 coordinate 47,979, forward strand.
TCAAAAGAAAACTTCATGGTGGTGTGTGCTCAGAAAGTCATGTGTGGTGGCAGATATAGGAACAAGCAGAGTATCACAATATCACAGATTCACAGAATTGTAGGGGTTGGAAGGGACCTCAAGAGATCATTGAGTCCAAATCCCAGTCAAAGCAGGTTCCTTAGGACAGTTCTCACAGATAGGCATCCAGACAGGTCTTGAACAGTTGGTGGGTGGTAACTACACCAGTCTTTCGCAGCTAACAAAAATACTTGCAGGACTGTGCTTTAAGAAGTGTCATAGGCAGTTGAGCTCCCTGTTTACATAGTCACCAATATGTGAAGTAATCTGATTTCCCTCCTGCCTTCATATAGATGCAGCCAGTTATCTGGAGTCTTTAACTATAGTTCTGTGGTGAAACAGTGAATCTAGTTCATCTAGATAAATACAGAAATATACACATATATATGTATAAGCACACTGTGTGTGTGTAGATTTGTAAATGTACATATATTTTAAAGTCTATTTTAATCTTAATTAACCTGCACCTTTGTCCATTGCCCAGACAGCACAAAAGTGGAAATATAGTGCTCCTATAGAGCACAGAAGTGGAAATAAGCAGCAAGAACCGGAGAGGAACACAGTGAAAGTGTTGAGTTTAGTCATTTGAATTTACAGATGAAACCATAGGAAATGCAATTGAAAAACACTGTAAAATATCAATTATCAGGCAGCAACTTAACTTCTTCTCTGTCTGATAGTCTAAGGGATCACTGATGATATTAACATACATTAAAGGAAAAAAGACTTCAAATGTTCTGTATAAGTATTGAACTTACATTTATCTTAAAATATTTCAAATTTAATTTAATCTGACATTAAGCGAAGTAGTCTTTTTGGTGAATGGATTAAATTGATTGTTCCAAGTCAGAAGTACCTAGAAGATTTTCAAATTGGTAGACTTTACCTCACTTCTGCATAGGTTGAAACTAAATAATTTTAAAAAAAACCACAAACCAAATAGGCTTTCCTACTTCTTTTCAACTGTGAATGACCTAGTAATCTATTTTAATTAACTGAACAAATGGAAGTCAAGAAGATATTCTCTTACTGTACGCAGCAGAGGATACTTTTTCTCAAAGCCACTTTAGCACTTACAGCCAATGTGCTTAGGTAGTGACTTTCAAGGAAGGGTTTGCATTCAAAATTTCAGAGACATATGTTGGAAAATAAAAGATAATTGATTTTGATCCATTTTGATTAGGACTATAGCTGGTTAATGACTTCTTTCTAGCCCCTTATAATAGAAATTATCACAGCATCATAAGCAAAAATGTGTATGATTGTTAACATAAAACCAAAACAATGTATTTGTTTTATATAGCTTCTGAGTCATGAAAATAGCCCCGGTGTGTATTTTAGACCTTCTTACACTCCATATCTCATTTTTAGCATCACTTATGTTAGGCATTAATTTGTTCCTGAGAAATTTAATAAGAACTGGTTTTGCTTTCATAAGTTTTACATTCATTCACATGTCTCCACACTGTCTTCATTAAGGAATAGCATTTAGGCACATGCTTAAGTCTTGATAAGAGTCAGACAGATATTTTTTTCAAAAGTAATGATGCATTGATATGTTCTTCAAAATTAGGTCAAAAAAAACCCAAGACAAAAAGAAAAATATTTGTTTGGTTTCTGACTTCTACGGGGCTGGTTTCTGACTTCTGTGGAGCTGACTTCCTGCAGGTTTTGTGAACTTTACAGGTTTGGAAACATGGTTGGGGACAGGGACCTTTCCATGTTACAAAGTGTACGGTGCCCAGATTTCTAACATTGCTTTAGGAATGAAGAAATAAGGTTGGATGGCATGTTTCAGAGATATAACAACTACATTGCAGACTTCTAATTTGTTTTGCATTACGTGTACTTATTTGATAATCTTGTTTGTCCTTGGTATGTCAGAGGAAAATAAAGTCAGTGTCAGCATTTCCCTGTGCTGCCACCATTCATGAACATTTCCAAAAGAAGAAACTCCAGGGGCATGACAGCTTTGCCTGATGTCCTTCCCTGCAGGTCCACAGACAAAGCTAGCTTTGGAAACTGTTTCCCAGATGATTAAAAGACATTTTGAGTCTCCCCAGGAAGTAAATGAGAAAAAGTTTGTGATTCCATGGAAGAAAGCATGAAGTACTAATGGGAAGGTACCAGTAAGGAAGGTCAGCCCTGACAGAAAGAACATACTCATTAGAAGACATTTTCAAAGAGAAGTTTTTAAAAAGAAAAAAAATCCAAGTGTATCAAGGGGTTAAAATAGTTGCATTTCAGTCGTATCACCACCCAGCTTCCAAGATGAAGACTCGACTGTTGTTTCAATGAAAGAGCTATGAAAATTTATGACTGTAGAAAACTAATGCTCAACACTAAAGAGGAAGACAGGTTAATGTGGAGAATTGAGAGGAACCCCGTAGGTGTGTACAAGTGACTTTCATTGAGCAAAGGGCTGCTTGTTGCAGACACTTCATCAGATACTGAGACCCTCTACTACAAGACAAAAGATTTCAATACCTTTCCTATCATCTTCTACACCCTGAGCCTGACTAGTAGTTTGAGATTTATCTGCCTGGAGGTGTTAAAACTGGTAG
>VZTU01026618.1:0-67670 GCA_013400835.1 Zapornia atra
GGATGTATCCCATCAGGACCCACAGATTTGTGTGCGTCGATCCCACCGAGATGCTCATGGACCACCCCCACCTCAACCAGAGGGAAGCTCTCCATTTCCTGAACTCTCTTTCTTCCCTCCAGGGTCCAGCAGTCCTAAGGGAGAGTCTTTGAAGTGAAGACTGAAGCAAAGAAGGTGTTCGGTATCTCCATTTTCTCAGCATCCCCCATTACCAGGACAACCCCCCTCGTTCAGCAGGGGACCCACTTTATCCCTAGTCTTCCTCTTATTATTTGCATACTTTAAAAAAACCCCTCTTGTTATCCTTTATATCCTTTGCCAGCTACATTTCCAGATGGGCTTTAGCCTCTCTTGTCACATGGCAGGCCCTGACAGCATTCTATATTCTTCCCAAGAACTGCTTCCCTTTTAGTTTACGCGTGAGCTCCCTGCTCATCCACACAGGTCTCCTGACACCCTTCCCTGATTTCTTACTCATAGGGTCGCACTAATCCTGAGCTTTGAAGAAGCGCTGTTTAAACACTGACCAGCTCTCACAGCCCCCCTTACTTTCTAACAGCTTAGCCCATGGGATAGCTCCTATTAGGTCCCCAAAGTGATCAAAGTTTTCTCTCCTAAAGTCTAGGGTAGCAATCATACTTTTTGCTTTGCTTCTTCCACTCAAGATCCACCACCTCATGGTTTCTATGTCCCCAGCTTCCCCCAACCTTCATTTCCCTAACAAGCCCATCCTCATTAATAAGAACAAGATCCGATACCCACACACCTCCCCCAACTCCCCATCCACCTGTTGGCTCCTCCACCATCTGTATCAGAAAGTTATCTTCAACACATTTCAGAAACTGTCTGGACAGAGCATGAATGGCCTTGTTGCTTACCCAAAAAATATCAGGGTAATTCAAGTCCCCCATAATAACCAGCACCTGGGATCATGAGGCTACTTCTAGCTGCCTGTAGAAGATTTCATCAACTTTCTCCTCCTGATCAGAGAGCCTGTAGTACACACCCACAACCGTGTCACCCACACTAGCCTGCCCCTTGATTCTCACCCACAAGCTCTCCACTGGTACATCACCCTCCCCCAGGTAGAATTCAATACATTCTAGCTGCTCTCTCACATAAAGAGCAACTCCTCCAACTCGCCTCCCTAGTCTGTCTTTCCTAAAAAGCACATAGTCATCCATGACAGGATTCCAGTCATCCAGGCTGCCCCACCATGTCTCCATGATTGCAGTGAGATCGTGGCCTTGCAACCACACTAAGATCTCTAACTCTTCCTGTTTATTTCCCATGCTGCATGCATTAGCATACAGACACTTTAGGGAGGCAGCAGGTGCAGGTATCCCTAAAGGGATGCAAGAAGATTTCAGGTGGGAAATAGGCAACAGTACCTCCTCCAAGGAGTCCTAACAAGATCTACAAGACAATCCAGAGATTTTTCCTTGCAATCACCTAGAACAATACATCCCCGAGACCATCACTGTCCCATTGACCTCTACCCTTTTCCCCCATCAACTCTAGCTGAAATCTCTGAACTATTTGCTCGACCCCAGCGAGCATCATTTTATCCCCTTCCCTGTTCATACCTAGTTTAAAGCCTTCTCAATGAGCCCCGCCAACTCCTGGGCTAGGATCCGCTTTCCCCTTGAAGACAGGTGAGACCTGTCCACAGCCATGAGGCCAGGTGCTGGGTAAACCACCCCATGGTCAAAGAACCCAAAATTCCTGTGGTGGCACCAGCCTTTCAGCCACTTGTTCAATGCCTGGGTTCTCCTAGCCCACTCTGAATCCCTCACCTCACCAGAAGGGATAGAAGAAAATATCACTCCCTCAACCAAGCACCTTATACCCCTGAAATATCTTTTGATAGCTCACAGGCCAGGCTACCCTGAGTGACTGTGTCACTGCCTGCCGGAACTATCAATAATGGGTAGTAATTGAACATGCAGACATGGAGGTTTTCTGGTGATGTCCCTGACCTGGGCCCCAGGGAGGCAGCACACCTCCCTACAAGTTGGGTCAGGTCTGCATATGGGGTCCTCCGTTCCACTGAGAAGGGAATCACCTACCACGATTACCCTTCTCTCTTTCCTGACAGCGGCAGTCTCAAGACGTGGGGTTGACCACCTCGACCTAGGTACCCTCTTAGGCAGACCCTCCCTTGTCTCCTCACTTACCCTCCCTTCGATTTCCAGGGTCCCAAACCTATTACTTAGGGGAACCTGAGGAAGTGGGGTGCACCCACCTGAGACAGGACTCTCTTCCAGGCCTCCTCCCCATCACTCACGTCCCCCTCTCCTCTGCCCAAAAGGGTCCACCACCAATAGTGGGGTATCTCCCTGGTGCCTTTCCCTCTGGCAAGCCAGGGAGCTACTTCACCAGTCCATCCCCCACTCGAAGTCCCTGATGGCCCTCAGTCTTTCAACCTCCTCTTTCAGCTCTGCCGCCGTGCTGAGCAGATCATCCACCTGCTCGCACCTCACACAGGTGGAATTCTTGCCGCTCTCCCCTGGCAGCAGCGCGCTCAGGCACTTCCTGCATCCAGAGGCCTGGACAGCGACATCTCCAGGCAGAGATGCACTCCGCCTGCATAAAAGCTAAAGTGTTTCCGCCCGGGATCGAACCGGGGACCTTTCGCGTGTGAGGCGAACGTGATAACCGCTACACTACGGAAACCTGTGTTGGTGTCTCAATATACATGATTTGAAAGAACTGTATTGTCCACAGCACTGTTCATGTTGTCCTTGCAGTGCGGCTTTTTTTATAATCACAGAGTCTCCTGAGTTGGAAGGGACCCATAAGGATCATCGAGTCCAACTCCTGTCTCCACACAGGCTCAGACAAGTCAGAGCATGGGACTGAGCACATTGTCCAGACACTTCTTGAACTCAGCCAAGCTCAGTGCTGTGACCACTTCCCTGGGGAGCCTGTTCCAGTGCCCAACCACCCTCTCAGTAAAGAACCTCATCCTAATACCCAGCCTAAATCTCCCCTGTCACAGCTTCGTACCATTCCCTCAGGTTCTGTCACTGGTCATCAAAGAGAGATCGGCGCCTGCCCCTTCCTTCCCCTCATTAGGAAGTGATGAGGTCTCCCCTCAGCCTCCTCTTCTCCAGGCTGAACAAACCAAGGGACTTCAGCCTCTCCTCATAAGACTTCCCCACCAGACCCTTCACCATCCTCATTGTCCTCCTCTGGACACTCTCCAATATTTTTATGTCCCACTTGTACCATGGCTCCTCAAGTGTTAATTGCCTGTCAGATCTTGCAGCCTCTCCTCAGCTGGCTGTCCCTCTGTCAGGTCTACAAAATCAGTGACACAAGGTAAAATTCCTGTTTGGCCACCTCTTCTCTCCAGTTTGAATTTCACTGTATTCATTTAAAGTGACTTACTTGCAGCTGGCCTGGATGGGCCTGGAATTTATACCGTGGGGACCCATTACAAGTGGCTACTGTCTACTTAAAACCTCAATAAAAAGAAAAAGAAATTTACTTGTTTTCTGAAGCTGCATCATTGAATTGGGTTATGGTTTTAAGCTTTTCCTCACGAATCTGAGATCTAGAAAGCTACTTTTAAAAGTGAGAATGCTGTAGGCCTGGAGCCTCCAGGAGTTGTGGCTTCAATGAAATACCGACATTGCAAGAGCTGTGTCACACCTTACCTAAAGGTCTGACTGGATGCATTTCACTTAAGTATGAGCTTGAGTGTGATCATGTTCATGACATTTTCTTGGCACACATTTTCTCTAGCTGGGCACAATGAGGCTTTTCATTAATAAACCATGTTTTGTTGTCTGTCTCAAAACACATGTGAAGAATGGCCTCCAAAGATGAGTGCTTCAGATACACAAGCTTACTCTCATCACCTGAAAAAGCTTTTAGCCTTCCTTTGTACTCTCAAACAAAGAAGGGGAATATAGAGGTGCCAAGGGCAGGTGAAAGGGGAAAAGTGGATCTCACATGTACATAGCCTAGAAGCAATATTTTTTTACAATCAAACAGACACATAAGTTTTAAAACTCTAATTAAACTGTAGAAAGAACTTTTACAAATGACATATGATGTTTTGCTGGTTGCTAGAGATGAAATATGGAAGGGGAAAGAAAAGAACACTTGTATAATAGGAAAAACATATATATTCCACACAAAGAAGGTACATGAGGGAAGGAAGGGAAATCACACTGATAAAACCAAAGCAGAGTTAAGAAAAGTTGTTGTAAGAATGGAAGGAAAGATCCAATCCTAAATGGGTATTTTGATGTGCTCAGCATCTAACCTTTGCCTTGCAGAGGTTTTTATATGGAAACACACCAGGTAGATCTGTCTCTTTGGGATTTCAGATTGGGAAGCAGCCATGGGCTGTCACTCTGTCTAATTTTCATGTTCCACTGCTGCGGAATGTGCAGAGGGTTTGTGAACACCACCTACTTTCCCGTGACTCTGTTCTCACCTCTGTCTGAGCAGGATGAGCATGTGGTGCAACACAGCAGCCAAGGGACCCTCTACATCAGTTTCTTTGAACTGTGAGGGAAGGGAAAAGGAGACTCAAGTTTGTCTGACTGACACTATCTTGGAGATGTTTAAGGAAAAGAGGTTTCTGAGATCGTACTCAGTGTATGCGCACACATGCACTCCCTCATGTGTACCTCTCTCTTCCCCCATTTGAATCCACTGGTTGGTGTCATACAACCCTGACATTGCAAAGAGGCCAAGTTCTCATAACGTGTGAATGAGTGCAATTCCAGAGAGGAGGAAGCAATGGCCCTTCAGAAGGAGAGGCTGCACTCCCTCACACACTCATGTCAAAAGACCTTTCCTATAAAACAATATGGACAGGAAGAATATTGTAGGAGCACCACAACAGAAGATGGATCCCCATGGAGCCCTTGTACCCTGTTGGACACCAGAGAAGTCTCTTCAGCTGTACAGTTCCATCAGAAACTTTCTGTTTGGTTTCCACCTCACTCAGATTAATCCATTTGACTCTATAGAAGACGAAAGAGACTGGAATGTGCTTTGGTTGTGTTGCTCTTTTGCAATGTCCTTTCTCACATGGCAGAAGCTTGGCAGGATCCAGATGTGTCTGGAGGGCTGTCATGGCACAAAAACCTTCCACTAAGCAAACAGGAAGTGTGCACTGTACCATCATGCTTGTGCCTGTGCACTGAGTGAGTTTTACCATGAGTTTTATGTTCTCCACAGGTTTCAATCATGCTGTCTAATCACTTTAAATAACTGCCTTTTGTCTACTGGAATCACAGGTTGTTCCCACATGATTTTTCCTTCTTTTTGGTCATACCCTTTCCCCCATGTTTTCAGGTGCCTTCATTTTAATTCTTCCAAACACAGAAAATTAGAGACAGGGTTTCCATTGAAACTTTAACACTAATCTTTATTTGCATTACAATAAAATTATTTATTTGGTGTTCATGAGGTCCTGCTATCTAACCTCAGCATGAAGACCCTATTGGTCTTCTGGAGGCCAAATCCTTGCCCAGATCTCTGGAGACAGTTAAGGATATGACATACATATGTGTTACCCTATTTCCAAGGGACAGAAATTACTGGGTGAGTCAGGAATGAGATTGGTTCAATGTTCAAATATTTATAGCTAAAAGGAATGTTTTGTACAGTGAGTGGTGCTTTTTAATCACTGAGGAGGAAAAGGAAGTTAATTAGAACTTTAATTGCTGAGGAAGTCTCTGGAAAGAAAACATACTTCTATCAGATAATTGGTTTTGTTGGTCTTTGGAATTTTATTGGAGCTAGTAACTGCCTAATTCAGTCTCATATAGCAGTCTCAAGTAAGTCTCATACAACATTTGTACATTATGTCTCATGTAACAGTCATATACATATATATTCACACTCATAAATTCAGTCTCATAGAGCAGTCATATATAAACACTTAAACTCAGTCTCATATAGCATTCAACATGTATCAGTTTGAGAGTTTAAGATTGAATACTCTTTTTTTTTGCTAAACAATCATCTCTTTTAACTGTATAACCAGTCAAGACATCCGTAATTGTCTCCATTACAAAAGTATGGATTGGCTGAGCTGAAAAAATAAGTATGTTTGGAGACAATTTTCTAAGCCTATAGTCAAACACATCTGATGAAATCACCTTTTCAAAACACTTGCTGGTATTTTAGCAGCCAAGTTGATGCTATTTGTTTCATTTGAGCTGATAGGTATTTAGTGTTTTAGCAAATTAAAGTAGTTTTTTGAATCCCTAGCAGGGAATAAATGGCATAATTTTAGACAACCACTTTTAGAATCTTGTGTTTTGGTTTGAATCTTGTTCTGAATATAAGAAGGAATATTGAAATAAACTCGTAGCTTGCCAGGAAAATGGATTTTTTAAAAGGACTTGTAAATTCAGTAACTACCTACATTTTTTTGAAAACAAAAACTTTTGCATATTTATGAAAAAAAGCCACCCTACTATTTATACTACAGGCAGGCGAAATCTTTTGTCTTGGAGAGCATCTGTGGCTGTAGAGATGAAATGGGCTCATCGGAAAGTGCAGCTGCCCAAGAATCACGTAGCCGTTACTTGCAATAACTTTCTTACCTGTTGGTGGGTGGGTGTGCAGAAAGCAGCAGCCCTTGGGGTCCCACAACAGAAAACAGTTTTCCTTGATAGTAGGACCAGAATCTCCAACACTCTGCTATTGGCTCCGTCTGACGAAATGCTACAGCAGCCTGTGCATTCAATTTTGCCAGGGTGGCTGGCAGACTAACTTGGCTGCCAATCCCAGCTGCGCTAAACCCCTGGCCATAACTATCATTCCAGCTCAAAGGATGGATCTTAACCCATTCAGTGCTCACCTGTTTTAATAGGTTATCAAGAAACTGGTGGCTGCTAAATGCACGGCAAACAAAGCAGGCGGTACTGGAGGTTGTTTGAAAGATGGGATGTTCATGTCACTCACCTACCATCATTCCAGTGGCCTGAAGCATTCAAAGACATCATTATGTGATGCTTTCTGCAATGTGTCTAGAGATCTACAACACAGTCAGCCTTGGTGGGTTTGTAGTGAATCATGGTTGCTGAAGAGGCTGAGGAATGGTTAGTTTAACTCTTGCCATTTTGGTCAGCTGCCACCATAGATGCTCCTTTCTGAACCCAGTCGTGATGACCCTCACAAGTTTATTGGCTTTCTACATTCCTTGGCCTCATCCATCGGATGTAGAAGTAAAAATAAATACACCACACACCCCTCCCCCCCAATTCAGAAAACAGCTTTATGCGGGAATGTTGCCATGCAGTAAACACTAGTAGGATAGCTGGTGATGCTGCAAAAAGGCTACCAGCAGTGGATCTAATGCCACATCCCAGCAGGCTAGAGACCCTAAAGAGCCATCTACAAATCTACAGGGTAGTGTTCAGCCGGTGAGCAAGAGATATTGTTTTGGGGCTGGCCGTGATTGTTGTGATTTATATCATGTCTGTACAGCTGCTATCAACTTTCCAGACAGAACTGAAAATAAAACCCTCACAGGGAAAGGCACTGCTGAGAGCAGTAAAAGGGAGAGGAGCGAGCTCTGGGGAAGGAAGGGAAGTCAAATGCTACAGCATTTTAATTAATTTTCCCTACACTGTTATGTAACTACAAAACAGAAGAAGAATAATAATCCTTATTTTCGCAATATTTATCACCTTACTTTCTGGTACCAGAGTGTGGTGGGTTGATCTTGGCTGGCAGCCAGATGCCCATCCAAATGCTCACTCACTCCCTCTTCTTAACAGGGCACGGGGAGAAAATGAGATGCAAAAGCCCATCAGTTGAGATAAAGGCAGAGAGATCAACTAGGGTTCTGTTGTGGAGCTGGTGGAAGCTGGCTGTCTCCAGCGTGGGGCAGCCCCTGACCTCCTCCCACAGAGGCCACCACAGCAGCACCCCTGCTGCCAAAACTTTGCCACCATCACGCAATGCACAGGGCCATTAAGCTATTCCATTTTAAAGAATAGTTTTTGGCTTTGTATATAGAAAACCTCATTTAATTGCCCATAACTCTCTTTTTAATGCATAATTAAAAATCCCACCCACCCTTTTATCCCACCAGTGTATCACATCTTTTAGTAATTCTGCCAATTACATTTCTGGAGGGCTGGACTGGTGCAGGGTATTATTTTTGTATTTATGTCATGTGGCACACTGATTTAATAAGAAGTGTTTACATGATGAAAACAAAGAAATTATCAGATGTGTGCCTAGATAGAAGCTGCTTTCTCTGCATCTAACCAGCTTCTAATTTTGATTGATGTTTCTGTCTAGTCTTACTATTTATGTGTCTGCAAAGATCAGGAGATAGGGACAGTGACTCTATTGACTTCTTCATTTTTCCTGCTCTAGGAGATGGGGTTCCAGGGTCTTCGTTGTATAGGCAAGCGGCTTTCATCCCATCAGTGTTGTGGCCCCATTTTCTGCTCCCACTCATTTGTATCAGTACACACCTGCAATTGAAGGAAAAGGTGGATTTACACCATTTACAGTGTCCTTAGATAAGTTCTTCAGAGATCAGCAACCCAAAGCCCACAAAGTTATAGACCCCAAGCCTATTCCAAAGTGTATCTAGGACGTCTAACAGAAGCTTTTACCCCATTGACATTGTGCATAGATCAAAGTATTACATTTGTGTTAGCAGGAAACCTTTTCATCCCAGAGTTGGCACTGGCACTTCAGTTGCCTTTAATGACAAAAGTATGTAGTGTGTGACCAACTCTATTTTAATTTCAAAACTCCCTGACATTGAAAAGTCATTATTCTCTGGCCTTTCTTCTTTTTTTTTTTAATGTTTTCCCCTTAACAATTCTCATTTGGCTAGTAGAATAAATTATCACTTGCTTAAAGCTACGAGTTACAAGTTGTGTACTCCTTAAGCCTCCTTCGCCTGGAATGCTTCTAGTTTAAAAGAAGTTCCTCCTTTTTTGTATCATAGTTAGAAGTGATACAGGAAAAGAAAGCTACTTCTGCCTATAATTTTCCAAAGACTTCAAAGTGTGGTGAATACTTTGACATCTATATATTACAAATTGATTGTCTTCATGAGTTTTACATACTTTAAAGCTGTTTTGCTTTGGGTTGGGGTTTTTTGGAGGGTTGTTTGTTTTGAGGGGTGTTGGCTTTTTTTGGGTTTTTTTGGTTTGTTGTTTTGTTGGGGATCTTTTAAATGATTTTGTAGGTAGCAGTTTTTCATTGATTTTAACCAACTGTAGCATTGTGTCAGGAGATGGAGAAATTCACTGCCACACCTACATCAGTCAAAGCATCTTGCTCCTCAGCCTGTGGTAAATCTCATAGCCGTGAATATGGGCCAGGGATGATATAGAAGGAGTGACTGTCTGACTCCAGTTGGCTGACTGCAGGCTGGTGCTGCAGAAACTCTGCACAAATGGGAACTCGAAGCGACAGTCATGTAAATTGAATCATTGTGTGTATCTTCTGATTTCTAGTTCAAGTGACATTGAGTATTTTGCTTTTAGTTACTTATTATAAGCCAAACTCTACTCCTCAGTGAACTAAACTGTGGACTAAAAGGGCCAAAGAATACCCTACTTGAACGGTGACGCTATAGCTGCTAAAAAAGAAGTGGTAATATGTAAGGAAAGTTTGTTGAGGGAATGTTCTCTTTAAGAATTAGCATATTCCATACACCTTTAAAAATGTTATTTCATCTGGTAAAATCTCTGAAAGGCAGAAATTCTCTCTAACAGAAAGCAGGGAAGTTGTCCTCCTCTTCACAAGGCAAAACTCAATGCACCGTGGACTAGGGAGAGATTTTATATACTTGGCAATCCTGACTAGCCGTTGAAGTAGGTAGCCAGTTGACATAGTAGCTGTAGACATTGGCCAGCAAAAATGCCCAATGCATTATCAGTCTTCAAAACGTGGTGTACAGAAATGGAAACCATTTCATGACCTCAAGCTGCATATACCACACAGCTATGAAAATACCACTGTCATCAACAAAGCACAGGTATCAGCTGATGTAGATCCAGGCATCTATTTTTCTGTAAGATTTTAGTTAAGAGAACCAGATCTCTTCTGGCTGTCATCAGAGCAAATGTTTTCTGCTAGTTGTTGTACATGTGTGTCAAAGTATCACCTAGGAAACTTTAGAAGTTTGTAAAGTGTCTACTTTTTTTCCCTCCTCAAATAAACAACTGTTGGAGTCAAAGCTGCCTTCAGACTGCTTCATTCCCACCTATGTGTTGCACTAGGTCTTAGTAAGGCCCAGCAAGATTCCCACAGGTTGGCTCAACACTACCTTTTTTGTACTGTCACTTCTATTAACAGCAGGTATTTAAAGTCAAATAACCTTCCTGCTAATAAAAGGGAAGTTTCAGAAGTGGCACTTAGCGTTTTCTGTCAATATTTATGCTGCTTTGTGTACAGACTCCAAGCAGTTCCCAAAGAAATCTGCCAACTTCTAGGGGTGACCCATTTTTAAAGCAAGAGTGCGCAGAACTTGAACTACTAATGCTGCAGCCTTCAAGAGGGGGTTGCTGGTTGGTTGCCAAGCTCCCAGCTTATAACTTGGAGAACTAGATTTCTGCAATTGCTTCTCAAGCCTTTTGCACAGCTACAGTGCACATTTCATGAATTTCAATATTGCTTCCACTACAGATCAAACTTCATCTATTTTGAAACTGGAGCAAGTGCATGATTAATCCTTTCAATGATTTCACTGTGCTATAAGGAAATCTGCTCGTTAGTCCAATATTTGCAGATGAGAAAACACTTAGCACAAGCAAATGCTTTTACTTAAAACACGCACAGGAAACAGTTAATATGTAATCATACTGTGCCTTTGCTTCATTTGCAAAACATACAGGAGGCAAAAAAATCCTTTATCAAATATTGGAGTGTACTGACTTCATTAAGATATCCTCAAGTGCATTTTTAAAGAGTTTAACCAACAGAGGTATCTGTAACTCTTCTCCAGTTCTTTTGTATTGGACACCGTACCTCATCTTAACAGTAAGTAATTACATGCCACAGCATCCAAGCTAAATAAATGGAGTTTCAAGTACCAGATCTGGGAATAGTTAGTCCATTTTCCCTAGCTTATATGCACACAATTATTGTGCCTTTAAAAACATACTATTCAAGTGACTGGGAATAAAAGAAGTCATCTACTCACGGAAAACCCAGAAAAGCCCTTCAGAACCTAGGTTTTTCATTTTGTTAGTGCTTTTTATGATTTACCCTATTGCAACAGCAGGCACTACTTCATAAATAAGATGTTAAAACAAAATTCCTTTTTTAGACTTCATTTTCTCCACACTCTCATATTATTTGACACTGATCAATAGATAACCTTTCCACAGCAGGTCTGGGGACTACTGGTATCCCTGATGCACATTGTTAGGATATTTCTTGTGTCACTGGCTGTCAGCGGGATGGTTTCAGTTGGAAGAAAACCAAACAAGACTACAGTGCTCAAAGCTGACCTGCAAAAGCCCAACTGTCCTCCATGCACCCATTGCTTCTGCCCCAGATCACTACCTGTCCAATTCCGTCCTGTCTGTCTCAGTGCCACAAGGCAGCTAGTTTTCCATTTGTAATGGATTTCAAAGCCCCTGGTGAGCATTACCTATTTTTTTCTGAGACATCCTGGATTTAGGCTTTACTAAGTTTTTCCTTTCCAGTCAGAAGTTGGGCATTGCTCTCTGACCTCCAAAGAGATCCAGGTATGTACGTGCCTACATCCCACCAGAAAATGAGACTGAGGTATTAGCGTGGCTGTGGGTACTTTTCCATACTTTTAGCCATTTTGTTTCAGTGTAAAGCTACTTAAAAACGTTTTAACAGCCACTGGATGCTGATATGTGACTTGTGACAGAGGTAGCCTTTTATGCCACATTTCTTTCACGCCTCTCTGAACCGTTAATTGTTCCTTGTAGTTCAGAGGACAGAGTTCACAAAATCATCTGGCAAAGTGTTTCTGAGACAAGGCACATGTCATGGGGTCATGGTCCATCTCTGCTAATGAATGGCAGAGTGGCTTCTGGGTTTCTCTTGACGAGATCAAATTAATGTGTTCCTGGCTGAAATGGGACAGAAGATTTCTTCCACTGAGGGAAACAGTCCTGTACGTTTTAATTTTTATCATTTTAATATGCATTTATAGAGGAGTGACAGGATGAAGAACCAAAGCAGGTAAGGCTTTAATGTAAAGTACAAATTCCCTTAATTGAATGATCCTCAAATATATGGCTTTTAGGGCCTATGAAGGAAACAAGTTTGATCACAGGTGAGGTTTTTCCAAGGTCTCATTAAGCAAATTAGGTTTTCTTAAAGTCCAGTACTGATGTGAGTGGGCAAGTATTAGACAACACTGCCAGAATAGTCAGGCTTCATTCGATTTTATTGTGTCTCAACCCACCTTTTGCATAATGGGAAGGTGTAAGGTAGTTGCAATAATAGATAAATGTTTGATGGTGCTACAGTCTATGATTTGGAGCTTAGGCTATTCTTGGTTTTCATTCTGGAGTTGCAATACATTGGTGAAAATGGTAACATAAAGTCTCCTAAGAAGCCAATTTTCACAGTATGTTAAAATGCTTACGCAAGTGAAAAGCATATTGATTCTCACAGCCTCCCCTTCCACAGTAACTGCTGCTGTTTAAAGGTTTGATGAATTACAAAGCTTTTGCTTTGATTTCCTTAACGGTCTGTAGAAAAGGTGGAGCAATAAAACCATTTATTGGCTATATCTGTGAGAGAAAAGGAACCATGGACAGTCTGTCATGTTGGAAGATGTTAAGTGGTGGGGAAAATACGTGCTTAAATTTCAGTGATAGACTTTTTTTACTTAGGTCTACCATTTACTGTATTTTTCAGTCATGCGCCACCCTGGTGTTTATATTCTGATTTGCCTCTAGGCAAATATTTCAGCCTTTTCTGTCTGAAGACCTTCCTTTCTGGAAGAAACCCACGGAATTTGGTGGAACAGAGGAAGGGTGACCAATGTTATATACTCACTGATAAAACTGGAAATATTGATAATAAAAGATGAGGTCACTTTTCATTTTCTGGCAAGTAACAGACAACTTTTAGGAATATCTGTATGTTTGTTGGTTTGGTTTATTTTTTCCCTGTTAAATGGACTATCGTTGGTCACTGGACCACAGGTGGGAAAACACTGCTCTAGCAACACCAAGTTACATATTCTTAATTAAAATGGGATGATAAACTAACAGAGGAAACAGTGGACAAAAAAGAGAGAGATACTGTTTTACTGTTGCATTTCTTCTCCCTTTCTGTTTGCAGTCATGTATCAGGTTGGAGTAGGGTGCTGGTTCATCCCGAAAGCCCAGTCTGGGCTGGAACAAATTGCTAAAACTAATAGTTGTGAAATTCTGTAAAAAGTAGTTTGTGGTGCTGTGTTCCTGAGTAAATGTATGTTGTCAGAATGAAGCTCCATCTTCAAACTTAGCATCTGACCTGTCTTTTGTCTGGGATACAGGGAATAAGCATTGCACTTGGCTTTGTTCAGAAGCTCTGCTTTGTTACTATAAGGAACATTGTTTATTTATTTTTAATGAAAGATAATCTCTCAGAAAATATCAAAACACAATATATTGCCTATCAGTATTTGCCAGACATCTGAAACTTATTCATGCCATTTTAATGCCAAGAACACCTGTAAAGTTTTGCCATTTTCATATACAAATAAGAGTTGAGGCTGAATCCAGCACTATCCAAGTATGTATTCTCTCAGGGTTTTTTTTACTTTTCTAGAAATATGTCCACTAATATGGATATTTTTTTCCTTCCTTCCTTGTAACTAACCTTCAAAGTTAGAGCAAGCTGTATCAATAGTTTCCACAAGGTTTATCTTAGCTTTCAGATAATGTTTTTTTCTTAGTCAATAATAAAATTCATGAGGCAGCTGTCCCTGTAACAACACGAAGAACATATTCTCTGCTTTGTAGCATGTCTTCATCCAAACTCATCTCAGGAAAAAAAAAATCAAATAAGCATAAGAGGTATGGATGATAGAACAGACTCTTAGTTTTGTATGCAAGCAGTTAAATGGGGCTGCAGTGAGTTGGACTCAATGATCCTGATGGGTCCCTTCCAACTCAGTATGTTCTATGATTCTGTGATTCTCAATTCTCCCTTCCACAAACCATTCATTAGCATGAGAAACAGGTAGTGAAGTACCTATATGAGCAGATAAGATATAGGGGGTGGCAGAACGCTGAGAAGAAAATGGTAATTTCTCAGGTGAACCCTGGTAAAGAAGGTTATAGGTACACAAAGATGGAGGAGGCAGCAGCCCGGGTACTACAACTGCTGCACTGGGAGGTTGGTGTTTCCACAGGCACTGAGCGATGGTGCAGCTTGGCTGGGCATGGGGGTGGCTAGATGGGGGTGGCTAGATGGGGCTGCCATCACCCTGAACAAGTCTGGTGGGAAGAGGGAAGGACGTAGAGTAGGTAGACTGCTTCTCCTCTTCATTTCTGTTCTGGACCTGTCTTGGCAAAGTGGGTGCTAAGGAAGGTTGCAGAATAAAAGTACTAAAATATTCATTTTCAAGGTATTAATGTAGTATGATTTACTGACTATCCCCTTCAGAAATTCTTCTGAGCTTTTTTCACTAACCTTTACACTACTTGAAGAACAGTAAAGGAAGAGGAAATGAAGTAGGTGGAAACACTCTGTGTGTCTCTTAAGAGCATAGTTTTCAGACAAACTCGCTTCTGTCATGAATTACCCAACAGATCACAAGTGTCATGCAAAAATCTTTCCTATCTATTAATGTAATTCAAATTAAAATTGCAAAGGAGGTTTTTTTTAATTCTGGAGGTCATGGTCTCACACAGAAGTACAAATTCAAGTGCAAATAAAGTACTGTGACCAATAGTGTGGCCAGTAGGTCTAGGGAGATGATTGTGCCCCTGTACTCAGCATTGGTGAGGCTGCACCTCAAGTACTGTGTGCAGTTCTGGGCTCCTCACCATAAGAAGGACATTGAGGTCCTCAAGCGAGTCCAAAGAAGGGCAACCAGGCTGGTGAAGGGTGTGTAGGGCAAATCATTTGAGAAGTGGCTGAGAGTGGTGGGGATGTTTAGCCTTGAGGAGGCTGAGGGGAGACCGGATCACTGCCTACAACTACCTGAAAGGAGGTTGTAGAGAGGTGGGGGATGATCTCTTCAGCCCGGTGACAGGTGTTAGGACAAGGGGAAATGGCACAAAACTGTGCCAGGGCAGGGTCAGATTAGATGTTAGGAAAAAAGTTTTCACTGAAAGAGTTGTCAGGGCCTGGAACAGGCTGCCCAGGGAGGGGGTTGAGTCACCATCCCTGTATGTGTTTAAAAAAAGGGTAGATGAGGTACTTAGGGATATGGTTTAACACAGGACAGGAACAGTTGGACTTGATGATCTTAAAGGTCTTTTCCAACCTTGTAATTCTGTGATTCTATGATGCTAAAAGTCTTCCTGCACTGAAGAGCCAGCATTCCCAGGAAGTAAATTGAAAGTGAAAAGGCATTTCAGGCAAAAGGAAGCAAAGGAATAAATATCTTATTAATGTGGGGTTTTCTTACTTGTCTTTTTATGAATGGAGACTATTATTAAGAAACTCAGAAAGCAAAGAAGTCTTATATAGATGGTGTATTGGAAAACTTGTTGACACAATTCAGTGAATTGATGAAACTAGAGTGTATATTGTGAGTATATCAAAATCAATTTTTTTTTTAAATTCCCAATTCAAATAATGTCCACAAAGCAGGAGGTTTCTTAAAAAGAAGTTTTAAAATTCAGGGTAGCTTTTACTTTTCCTTAAATACCTCAATGACCAGTTTCTACCATCCCCATTCTGACCAGTTTCTACTGTCCCCATTCTGAGCTACAGGTTATGCTTGTTCATTGGGGCCCTGCTCTGCACATCCCTGCCTCTGTTTCTGCAAGGACACTCTCACCTGCCAAGAAGCAACCTTCAGTGGGGTGGAACCTCTGCAATCATCTGTTCAGTAAGCATGAGGCTGTCCTGACAAAGAAGGAAAAACTGGTATATCCGCCGGATAGAAAATGTAATGCCTTTGTTTGCCTCAGGTTGAAGTGACAAATTGGGATTATTGTACCTCTCTTAATATTCAGTATCAGTTTATTTCTACCTTCTTAACAGATTTTCATTTGAAAGGACAGGTACAAAATAAAAGATACGATGGAGGGCTGAAATGATTTGTATGAAATCATACAATTCAGGGCTTTTGGACTGCATTAATATTTTATGAAATTCTTTAAAAATCCCTTACTAATTGGACATGGGACTACTTGCAGGGAGAGGGAAGAAAGGACAACAGAACAATAGGAAAGGTGATAAAAGTATCCTTGCTCTCAAAATCAGACCTCTTTTTAACATCTACCCAGAAACTAGTCATTTAAAAAAAGTTCATATTCTGAAATGCAAAGCTACCAAAATCTCAGCCCATATACACACATAAGCCTTTTAAGAACACAGAAAAGTCCTGCCTTCTCCAGTATCTGTGCCATTAGTCTATATTCCACCTCTGAACCCAGGATTTTGCTCATGATGCTATTCACATTTTACACTAAGGATCCATTTGATGTTGTGCACTAATTGTTTCTCTTTACTGAATGTTACATGTCAGTGAACAGTAATTTACCTATATTTTGCTTGTGTGCTTGAATGGCATGCTTAACAAAGGTTTGTGTGTGCGTGGTACAGTTGGTTGCACTGGTCTTTGGTTCATCGAAAGGGTGACTTTGGTTCAGGGCAAAGGCATGGGTACTAGGTGGGACTGGTAGGGAAAGGCACTTGGTCTGCTTTTAAAGTTAAAAAGTGAGGTAAAAAGAGGAACACAATTCATTATTACACACAATAATGATGGACAGCCTGGGTCTCATGTTTTCCCTTGAGGTGTTCAGTGGAGGATACCTCAGTCGATAGCAAATGTTCCTAAAAATGTATGGACTGCTTATTTTATGTGGAAAAACTGTTCTACAACAGCTAGGTGATGATGGGTCTGGATACCTTATGCGTAATTTATGTGCTTTGGCAAAAGCCTTGTGACAGACACAATCTTCACAAATGTCATTTTAACCCTTCTGGCCTTTCTGGCTCAAGGGAAGTCCTTTAACTTTTCTTGCTCACATCAGTTAATCTGACCTAATTCCATTTTCTTTGTCCTTTTTCCTTGGAATTTTTGCCTGACATTGAACTTTTTGCCTGTAACTTTTTCCCTGAAGGAATCATTAATGGCTTTATGTTGCTCTTCACACAGCTAGGATTTTGCACTCACATGCCATTTGTGACGACCTTATGGGAATGTGATATGACAACAATTAAATTTTTATCTGATCCCAGCCTGTGCTAACACAATAGCTACTTCTTTTTTTTTCTTTCTTTCTTTCTTTTTTCTTCCTCCTAATTATATTCTGTAAAAGGCTTTACTAGAAAAGAAAAGCTATTAAATACTTGATAAAATCTGGGGCTCTACTTCTTTAGCTCCACAAACTCAGCTCCTTGTCTTTGGGAAAGCTCATGCACCAATAACTCAGCTTTGCTCTTTTTATGTGTCTCTAATCACATACAAGCTGTCTGACCTGGTCAGGATGATAGATCATACAATATAATAAAAATCTAATACAGTAGTGGCTACAGCCCATGAGCAGCAGCAAAACTGAGTAGTTTACAAGCCTTCTGCCTTACTTAATTCATCAGAAGTTACTAAAAGTCAGAGTTTTGGAGGTGTAGAAATGGAATAATTAAATTACCCAAATACCCCACTGACTGAAGATTGTTTCTTCACCTTCTCTCATGAGAACACTTAGTAGCTTGGCTGAAGGTGAAAAAATAATCTTTGGGAGTTTAGATAAACAATGAAATTCATCCATGAGATATCTATTAGTGCATAGCTTACTTCTCCATGATTTATCTAATGTGGGGGCAATCTATATACCTAGACACATTAAAAAGCACAATTTGTCGGTTTCGTTTCCAGTTTTACTGCAGTTGCTCTAGCCAAAGGTATTTTCCATTCTAATGATACTTATAGAATGATTACTTTTGAAACAGTAATAATCATCTACTTATCTTTAAACTTGTTAAGCAATGTCTCTCCTACTAGGCAACATCTGGCTACTTTCTTGAAAGCCAACAGGAAACAGAAATCTGCCTGGGGGCACGAGTCCCAAGCAGGGTCCTGCTTTGTAAGCCCCTGAAGCCCTGGGACTCAGTCAGTGCTGAGGCAATCTAGGGCAGGTTGTTTTCTTGAGTTAAAACAACACCCCAGCTGAGCTAATTTGCTCTTCAACTTCTTTGCTGTCTTAACTGATGGATTCAGTAGCTGTCAATGGTGAGGTTTTTTTGGACAGCTGGGAGCATGGAGTTCATATTTGCTCAGGAGGTACTAACAAAGTGTTGTTTATACATAAAAAGTTCACTTGTACAAGGACTTGAATATGGCCTTGTAGTTAACCTGGGTACAGGGTCCAGTTGTCTGCTTAGAAAAAAACCACCTAAGGATGGTCAACCTAGGTTTTGTACAAAACACGAGCCATTAAAGCTTTAGTGAAAGGTTTTCCTACTGACAGACTGGTATCTGTTATGAGGGGGAAATGCATGGCAATGGGAAATAAAGAGGGGTCCAGATTCCTGCAGTCAGTGTCTTTGGGATTTCAGCACTAGAAGATGTATTCAAGCCAGTGCTCTTAATATTCAGCAGTGAATATTCTCCATTTTGGCCTCTGCATGATCCTATGGGAATGAGTTTCTGCAGTTTAATTAGGCACTTTGGGGAGTGTGTGTAGAAAATATTTTTATTTCTTTTAAAGCTGTGGCCTGATGATTCCAGTTCTTGTTCTGTGAGAAAGACTTCTTCATCATTCACTTTTCACCTTTTGCATGTCATTCACAGAGATATGTATCAACTATTACAGTCTTCTCTCTCTTTCAAATAGAAGTCCCTTTTTTTGTCTTTTATTGTCTTTTTTTTCTTTTTTGGCCTGTTATGACATCTGACTCCTTTAGAGAAACCTTTCATTATAGTAAATCCACAGAATGGCAACCTGCCAAGGGAAGGGTTGTTATCCACCCCTTATGAAATGGGAACACCACATCTACTATACCTGGTTATAGGCAGGAGGACATAAATTGCCCATGGCTTTGAAGATGTGGGTGCCACTGAAAGCACATGGGGACATAACTTCTAGCTTTTTCCCTAAAATCCTTTTTCCCTATCATTCTGTATTGATTTTGACCATTGCTGACTATTAAGCTGATGTTTTCATAGAGCTGACCGCAGTGATCTCCCTCTCTCTCTCTCTGGAATTGTAATTGCTCATTTAGAGTTCATAATTATGCAGGTGAAGTTATTTTTCTCAGGTATATCACTTCACATTTTACTAACTGTTTTATTGCTCGCCAATGAAGCCTTGCTTTTATTCTTCACAACCAGCTTTAGTTTTTATTATCCTGCCTAATTTTATAACACCAGCAAAAATTTGTTAGTTCACTACCTGCCACCCAGTGCTTTCAGATCTCTCAGGTTGATGTTGGAAAGCACTGATCTCTCTGCTTATCACTGTAGCATCCCATCTGCGACTTTGACCACTGTAAGGGTGGCCTCTAGTCCTACCCTTCCTTCTCAATCTTCTACTCAGTTATTCACCAACATCAAATTAACTTCTCAGGAACGTTTGATGAGGAACCTCACCAAAAGCTTACGACATACAAGGATGTATTCCGACAAGATTATAACGCTCCAGCAGTTGCTGATTCCTCTTAAGAGATTTGACAGGTTCATGCAGCACGACTTCCCTCCACAAAGCCATACGGCCTCTTCTGCCATAGAGAACAATTTTTTCATGCTTTCTCTAATTCTTTCCTTTATTGCAGAGTCTACTGATCTGCTCAGGACCACCGGAAAATATCTTGCACAAGTAACAATATCGAGTGTACCAGTAGTACTGCTTGCCAGCTATGGATATTAAAGCATTTCCCAAGTGGGCCAGCAATCATTACAGATGAGGAAAGCGGAAGGCAAAAAGTTAAAAGAGGTAGAATAATGTGCAGAATGTAACTGGTGAAGGTGGATGTGGAAGCAAGAGTCCCTTTTTCCCTGTCTTGATCTTGCATTTCATTGTACTCTGGCTAAAGAGAGAGACTTTCCCAGACCTTCAGAGCTACTACTGCGGGTTTTGGTAGAACTGCTACTGAAAATAGGGCTTAGCTTTCGTGCTGGCCTTGGGAGCCATGCCTACTGTTCTTTTTACTTTCTTCTAGATATTTACAGAGTCACAGAACAGCTGAGGTGAAAATCATAGAATTGTAGAATAGTTTATGTTGTAAAAGACCTTTAAGATCGAGTCCAATCATTAATCTAACACTGCCAACTACTACTAAGCCTGTTGGATTACATGTGTAACTTCTTCAGTAATTTAGTATGAATCTATTTACTTTGCTAATTTGGCACATCCTCACTTCTGCAGCAACTTTTACCCATTGCTTGCCAAATGCAGTGTCACAAGCACACTTCTGCTTCAGAAATTTGTCAGTTTCTGTGGGTCAGTTTTTGGTATGGACTTGAGAGACCTGGGATTCCAACACAGTAGCTCTTTCACATCTTAAAATGAGAAAAATCGTGGAGGTGAATGACAGAAAGTCTAGCTGATGGAATGCAAGAGAGAAATGAAAGGAAAAAGAACCAAATATACCCACAACCAGGGGGTAAGCAAATCCCAGGTTTCATAAGGCAAATTTATTAAGGAACAGATTTAGACCCCATGGAAGACAATAGAAAGATTCCTACAGGCTTCTGTGGGCTTTTGGTCAGGTTTTAAACCCTTAAACTCTCAGTATCCTGTCAGCTCCCTTGTCACATCAAAACGTACTGAAAAATCTATCAGAGGAGTGGAAAATACTTCAAAGGAAGCATGCACAGAACCCCATAGGAAAAAGTGTGCTATAAATGTGAATGCTCAATTTGATTTACTCCTCTCTTTGATATTGGCAATATACTGCAGCTGAAAACAGCCGTTAGCATACTCAAATTTGGAAAAAAACAGTTAGTGGTCTCCTTGTCCTTACACTGCTAATACACATTCTGTCAAGGATTTCTACTCATCACACAGGTAGAGATTCACTATCCTCTTAATGCATAATACGGAGAACAAAAAGTGGTTATATTGCTTTGCTTTCTCCTAAAGAAAGGGGGCTTGATTTAGAAAGTCAAGCATCCTCTAGATTTGAAGGAAAAGCTGTAATGGTGAGATAAATTTCAGAATTTAGCTTCCTCTGCCTCAGGGACTTTATTAAAGCTCTTAAATATGGCAGATCTCCTAGCTTGTCTGCATTGTTTGGACGTGTCCTCATGCCTTTTAATAAAGGCCATGGTGCTCCTCACTAGCTGTACACAGAAAGGTGTAAGGCATGCAGAAGGTTACACACCAGAGGTGCAAAGTATGATGGAAGAGATTCCTTATCATCATATAAACTAGCAGAAAAACTTACCAGATAGTAAAAAAAACCCAATGCACTAAATTATGTAGATATACATACTAAAGGAATGTGAGAGCTTTGTGTGCAAACAAGTACACTCTCTGCTACTGTAAAATGCTTTTGAATGAAGGTATCACAGAAAGCTATTAGAGAGAGCATCTTTCTTCTTTGGAAAGGCTTTCCTGTAAGAAGAGATTAAAGGCATGTGTGCATTTAGACCAGCAAGATGAAGGATGGGTGGGAATATGCATGCTGTTCGTGGATCCATGAGGGCAGGAAAAGAATGGTTTAAAACCACTTTGACAAAGGGGTGGATAAATTCTGTGGGTGGAAGTAGGAGACTGCAGCTCTCCTGCTCTGGAACAGCCTTGCAATAGCAGTGCTAAAACCTGACTGGTTTTCTGGTGCAATTTCATCAAGTTAGGAGGAAGCAATTTTGTGGGATTGATCTCCTCTACCCCTGTGTTCAAAACACAGAAGAATTGATGGGTTTGCAGAAATGACCTGGGCTTCACGGAATGACTTGGAGCAAGTTTGCCCCATCTCTCTTCTGAAATGTCCTCTCTCAAATCCATGTTATGCTGCAAGTCAAAGACTGCTGAATGTGAATATTGCTGATTCAAACTCATTTAAATATTTTACATTTTATGTGCTCAGAGATAATCATTATTGCAAAATCTGGTAGGCATCGGAAGCCTGTGATCTGGGGTAGTATAACCAGGCTGTATGAAGGTTCATGTTTATCTATAGAGAGCTGCTACATGTGGTGATATATAATAAATTTTTTTAAAAATAAAAAATAATCCCCCCCCAAACAACTAGACCCTCCAGTAATTCAAAATTCTCGAATAACTTTTAGGTGCTACTACAGTACAAAGTACATTAGTGATTCATTGTGATTCATTGCCCTAATTCCCAATATCCTTGGAAATTATAATATACAAGTCTTACTAAAGTTCCTGAGTACTTCGGAGGTAAAAGCATCGATTCCATCAGTAAGAAAGTTTCATGACAGGCTTAAAATCTTTCTTCACTTCTCCAAATAAAAAGAGTTATTTAAATTTCGTGGCAGAATTGCGCAACAGAAAACATGTTAGGAATAGCTGGTGTTGGGAGGAGCAACATGTGATGAATGCTGTTATCAACTGATCAAAACCTCTGTAACATTTTTAAGATGCCAGAGGTGCTCTGGAAGAGTAGCTATTTTATGCAATAATGTAATAAAATCACTGAGGTTTTGAGCAAAAAATCTTTGAGAAACTCGATACAAAAGGGGAGGGGAGGAAGTACTGATAAGGCAAATGTAAACAGAATAAGCTCTTCAATGAGAAGATCCTTGTTCTTGTGAATAGCCAAATGCTGCTGTGATACAAAGAACTAAGAACAGTGATAATAAACATGAAATACAACAATCTGAGGAACTTAAACTGTGTACAAAAGGGAAAGAAGATTAAGGCTGGCTGAACAACATCCTACCTTCAACTCCACAGGTCTCAACAAGGCTCAGCAAGACCAACATGTTCAGACAAACGAATCATGACGAGATGCTGGGAACTTTACAACTAGATCAGTGACTCTGCTCTGCTGAGCCGCAGGTTTCCAGTACACTGAAGGCACAGAGGAATGCTTTGTTTCTGAAACTGGCTTGTGCAGAGGGCAGTGCACGAACGTATAGACATAGGCATATTTATGTACATATACACATATATACCTCTGTTTTGTATAATATATTTATATTATATATCTATATAATGTATATGTATGTCTGTCTGTGTATCTCTCTATGTATAACCTGTAATAGCCTGGGCAACCTAACTCTACAATGGGACAAATCAAAGGCTTCTTTTCAGAATTGCTTGCTCCTTTCAAACAGGGACATGTGAAATTGGTTAGTTATTGTTATCAAGGTTTCTGGACCATCCTGCAGAACATAACTTAAAATGTTTTGAGCAATGGCTTATGCATAACTCTTGCCAAGATAAGCACATTTTGTGAACCCATTTCTGATGCTTGGTTGCACCCCAAATTGCTTATCTCCACACAGAGCTCCTGTCATGGTATGATATAGAGGAGTTGAATATCTCGTTCTGTTATAAAAATTCTTTTCCTCCCTTCCACAGAGGATATATGAGGCCTTTTGGGTCTCTATCAACAGCTCATTGCTGCCGCAAGAGACTAACAAACTCTTGCAAGTAGTTTGAAGTGGAGAAGAATTTTCCTTCCTTTGATAGAGCCTGTAGCTTCCATTTTCAAAGCTGCTGGTATGAGTTTGTTTTCAAAGTAGACAAACTAGTTGTAAGTATAATTTACAAGCAAGAAACTCAAAAATCTTTTAAGAAAGTTTGGGGGGTTTGGTTTTTTTTTTTCATAGTTAAACATAGATGAGTTATTAATATTTGCAGTGTTTAGCTGGACAAAGCAAGAGTTTTCACTCATCCTCAAATTTATCAGATGGAGTGTTTGTGCACGAGAAATGTCTGACCTCTGCTTCTAATGGCCACTGAAGTATAAAATAGCTGATTCACTCTGTGTCTTTAAAATATTTGTACTTCAGAAAAGTCGAGGAGAGGCTCCACGTAAATAATTTATGTGAGGAGAATTAAAAATGCAGTTCTTCCTTTCTACAAAAATACTGATGTATATAAAATCTTAAGAAAAAGCTATGTGTAAATAAGCATAACACTGAATAAGTGGTGGGTACACATTGCAAACCAAATGGAATAGGAATGGTTCTGCAAACCCAGCACCTAGCCCTTAAATCCCTTTCAGGCTTCCTAAACAAGAAGTAGAATATTCAATGGGGAGTACAGTCTTTTTAGAAGTAGGATTTAATGCATAACTTTCAAGCAAACACTTTTTTGAAACTGTATCTTGAATATTCAAAGGCATTTTTCTCTGCAGAGCAGTTTTAAAAGGATTGGTATGCCAGACACACTTCATGTTGTCCTTATCTTTATTTAAACAAATTCCCAGACTTGGTGCTCTGAAGTATCAAGCTAAAATCTTCTGAGCTGAGCCATGGTATAAAAAGAGCTGTTTGTACATACAAATAGCATCAATTGTAGCAAGCACAACAGAAAACATAGCCAGCTAGCAAATGTATTCAGCTATGAAGTACATATTTTTGGCTAAGGGGCTCCACATCTAGGAATGTTTGGTCCAGAACAGTTGAGATTAATTAAAGCTAACTAAAGAAAGAAATCCTGTGAAGAAAATAAATTTCAGTGTGCTCATATTTGGAAAACAAGAAGCAACCAATCTGAAAATAACTAGAGTCAACTCAGCAATATGGTCAGTAATTAATAAGCTATAGATTGACATGACAAGGAACCATAGCATGACTTCTGAAATGCTTGGCAACATCTTGAAACCATAATGAGACAAATGGGGAATCATTTAGGTGCTTAGCTATAGGCCCCTTTGGTTAAAAGCTTAAGAAAAAAAATATTGAACATATACTGATGAACACTCTAAGTAGGGGATTGGAAGCTTAAACTCAAATCTTAGCTAATAAAACTATAATTTCAATGTGAACTTACCATAATTAATTCTCAAATTACAGTTTATGTTTGAAAGGTCATAAAAAGGATCCTTTCAAAGACTTCTTTGACCATCAGACTATCAATAAGAAACAACACAAGTAACAGCAACTGATACACCATAGCTTGAATTCTAGATTTTGTGTTCCATAGTGACCAAAATATACTGACTTTGAACCACAGCCTGATATTAATGGGAAAAGTCCCATTGGCTTCTGTGGATTTTGGAACTCCCTCATAGCAGATTTTGTCCCTCTTTTTGATAAAACTGAAACCGAGCATTGTTTGTGATTGCCTGTAAGGGACACTGGTTGGATCATGTATTCCTATATGTGGAGGAATACTGGATCACACAATAGTGGAGTTCAGACTCACATCTACTTTCTAGAAAGAAGGGAAAAGGAAGAATAAAAGGCAAGGCAAGGCAAATTGACCAAACGTACAATTGAATGCTTGCTTTAAGCCAGTGGTTGTAGATATTAGGTCTGCAGATATATATTAGGTCTGTCACCGTAATAACCATAGTGGACTATAAAACGTATTTAGTTGGTTCTCTGTATCTGGTAGTCTGCAAGACAGCTTGGGTGTTAAAAGTCTTTTACTGGTCCTGACAGTGGAAGAAATGCATAATTGATGTTTACCAACTTGGGCTTAAAACAAGGTATTTCATCTATGTATATCTTTATTGATTTTCCAGACAGAAAATGTGCATATATGTGCAAAATGCACTTTAGACAACTCAGCATGTGAACTCACCAGGAATCAAGCTTCTCAGGTAGTTTTGGGTATTTAAAGAAACAAACATGTATCGTGAGAGGCAAATGACATTATGAATCATCAAGCCATAATGGCATATGAAAATCTTTGATGATGGCAATGAATCCATCCCCCAAAAATACATTAAATTATTTTCCCCTTGCAGTGTCCTGTTTCATCTTCCTTTTTCTCCAATTATTAGGATGAGATGAATCTTCCCTTTACGTACCCTGAAAAAAGCTACACTACCTTGTCTGACACATGCAGAACATTTTTATGGCTCATAGTTGTTGCATAAGGATCAAATTATTGCCATATTTAAGCAGATGTCAGCAGCTATTATCTTGTGAAGATTCTCCTGGAAATGCTGGATGAGTTGTTTAATGCTTTCTAGGAAGAAGACAATTATGCAAGACACACAAAATGAATGTATCAAAAATAGTTTTGTTTCAGATTCAAATGTTATTGTTCAGTTGTTTACTAAATTCCAACCAAAAAAGGGCCTCTCTGTGCTATATGTTGTACAAATAACCAGCAAGTAACAGCCTTTGACTGAAAGAGTTCAGTAGGATGAAAAAAGGAACTTTATTTTTCAACTTCTAATACAGTAAATGGAATCACTAAATGGAGTGATCAAATCAGCATAAGAATTGTGTAGCAACGTTACAATTGGAATTGGAGTCTGGGGCCAGGATTTTAACTGTGAGGCTGCCTTTGTTTTTTGAACTGAGGAACTGAATGGTGTGAAATTGAAGAAGTCTCACTAAAATGGCTGTGTTGTTTTAGGGATTTTTTTTTAATTGACACAGAAATAATCTTCTCCTTCATCATCATCATTATCATCACTACTACCACCACCACCACAACAACAACAACTTGGCAAAACCTAATATTTTGACATCAATACATCAAAAGAAAAAAATTTACAAAATTCAGCAGCAAATTTAATATAAAAATGTAACTTTTTTTGACTGTTTCAGGCATACTCATTTGTCTACAGTTTGGGTGTTTAAGTGACTGTGTTAAAGTAGAAAGCTGAGGTTGGGAAAAAAGCAGTTTATTTTTCATACAAACCAATAAATCCTTCAGAATTATTTGATTCACAAGTAGTCTCGGGAACACCTTAATGTGGTTAGCATGCTAGAAATAGAAGATGCTCTCTAGTTTCCACAGAGGCCAGTGGGCAGTTTTCCCACTGGCTTCAAAGGCAGCAACATTGAGCGGTAAATTACTGCAGAAGACGAAGCAAAGAAAGATGCTGCTCTACTAAAACAAAGTGTTTGTTTTATGCCAGTGCCAAAGACTATGCCAATGCCAGTGCTGCTACAATATTGATCTAAACTTAATTATATCCCCTACATCGTGATTCAGATTAACTTCAATATTAAATATCACATAGGCAAATTCTTCCAACACAGCAGAGTCAATAGATTCATCATAGGTGATCTTGCTTCTTTGAATATTGACTACTTGAAACTACTTCTGTACTCTCCAACACAAACCATAACAAAAACAACAACAACAAAACCCAAGAGTTCACCTTTCTTTGCATCACATTAGTCCCAGTGATGACTGATTTCCCCTGGGACTCCCTTATTCTGTACTGCCTAGCAAGCAGCATGAGTCAAAAACCTTCAACAGTGCAGCTGACGGTAGATCAGTGGATTTATAGAAGCAAAACCTGCAGCAATTTATCAAAAAACCCTTCCTTTTCTGAGGTCCTAGGCATTAAAGCCATGACATTTTAGTGCAATACTCTGAGTCAGAGTTAGCTGTCATGCCACAAATAAGAAAAACTAATGACTCGTCAGAGAAAGTCTATGATATATCTGTATGCTTCCCTGTATACACCAGGTATGGCTACAAAATCAGGCAGACTTTGCCCCATGCAGTTTATATTCTAAACTTTACAAACTTCACAAAAAGTGACATTTTTCCATGGGGCAGACAAAGCACACATGTAGTAAGACACGTGTGCTACAACACTGCTGGTACAGTCAATGATGTCTGACAGAAGTTGCCATATCTGACCCCTAGTTTGTTGCTGTCCCCATGCACTGCTGTTGTAAACTGGCAAACCCAGTCTTCCCATCTCCTGAATAAATATCACCCCTCCAAACAACACAAACCTTCAAATGTACACAGGGATACCACCTAACCAGTTTCCCATTCCTGTGGCCTTTGTAAGACTCTTCTCCCTATTACTAACTGAAGTTGCAGACAAAGCAGCAGCCTTTTTCACAGTCCTAGCATGAAGACCATCTCTCCCATGTATGGACAGATCACAGGAAGGGAGAATTTCCAGACACACCTTTAGGAGCATCTTTTTCTGTCTGACAAGTGAGGTTTAGTTTGGGTCTTGGGAGAATCTGGACACTTCTGGCTTCCTAGGTCACAGTGCTTTCTGCAGCTCTCAGAGGCAACTGAGAGGGCAGATACTCAGGAATGTACCAGCCCTCTTTCTGCCCCTCTGAACTCCAGCTCTGCTTCTTTGCACCTTAATTTCTGTAGAAATCTAATCTGGACAGGCCCAGGAGTTGAGGAGTGGTCCAGTTTTATATATGATGTTTGTGATCAAGGGAGATGAACCCTATAGTGTGACTGTATGTTACTGTAGAAATGACTGCAGTATGTTTTGGTATAAAAATTATGTTTATCTGGACTTTAGTAAATGCTTTGACACTCTTTTCCACAGCATTCTCCTGGAGAAACTGGCTGTTCATGGCTTAGGTGGGTGTACTCTTTGCTGGATGAAAAACTAGCTGAATGACAGGGCCCAGAGAGTGGTGGTGAATGGAGTTAGATGCAGCTGGTGGCCAGTCATATGTGGTGTTCACTAGGGCTTGGTACTGATTCTGTTTAATATGTCTATCAATGATCTGGATGAGGGGATTGAGTGCATTCTCAGTGAGTTCAAAGATGATGTCAAGTTGTGCGAGAGTGTTGATCTGCTTGAGGGTAGAAAGGCTCTAAAGAGGGATCTGGACAGACTGGATCAATGGGCTGAGCCCAACTGTGTGATGTTCAACAAGGCCAAGTGCATTTTGTTCAATGAGGCCCAAACTGCATTTGGGTCACCACCACCCCATGAAATGCTACAGACTTGGAGAAGAGTTGCTTGAAAGTTGCTTGGTGGAAAAGGACCTAGGGTGTTTGGTCACAACAGGCTGAATATAAGCCAGCAGTGTGCCCAGGTGGCCAAGAAGATCACAGCATCCTGGCTTGAATCAGGAATAGCATGGCCAGCAGGACTAGGGAAATGATCGTGCCCCTGTACTTGGCACTGGCGAGGCCACACCTCGCTTCAAGAAAGGTATTGAAGTATTGGAGAGCATCCAAAAAAGAGCACCAAAGCTTGTTAGTTAAAGATCTAGAACCACAGAATCAAAGAATCTCAGACTGGTTTGAGTTGGATAGGACGTCAAAGATCATCTAGTTTCAAACCCCAGCCATGAGCAGGGACACCCTCCACCAGACCAGGTTGCCCAAAATACCATCCAACCTGGCCTTGAACACTGCCAGGGAGGGATCAGCCACAGCTTCTCTGGGCAACCTGTGCCAGGGCCTCGCCGCCCTCATAGAGAAGAATTTTTTCCTAATGTAAATCTACCCTCCTTCAACTTAAAATCATTGCTCTTCGTCATATCACTACATGCCTTCTAAGAAGCCCCTATCCATCTTTTTGAACTTCGGTCTGGAGAAGAGGAGGCTGAGGGGAGAACTTATTGCTCTCTACAACTACCTGAAAGGAGGTTGTAGCCAAGTGGGGGTGAGTCTCTTCTCCCAAGTAACAACTGATAGGGCTAGAGAAAATGCCCTCAAGTTGCAGCAAGGGAGGTTTAGATCAGATGTTAGAAAATATTTCCTCACCAAAAGGAGGTCAATCGCTGGATCAGGCTCCCCAGCGAAGCGGTGGAGTCACCATCCCTGGAGGTATTTAAAAGATGTGTAGGTGTGGTGGTGCTTAGGGACATGGTTTAGTGATGGTTTTGGCAGTGTCAAGGTAACGGTTGGACACAATGATCTTCAAGGTCTTTTCCAACCTAAATGATTCTATGAATCAGTGTTTTGGCTATTTTAAGTTATGTCTTGCACATATGTCTGGATGTATCTTAGAGGGCTGGAGCACCTTCCCTATGAAGAGAGGCTGAGGGAGCTGGGCTTGTTCAGCCTAGAGAAGAGAAGGCTGCAGGGGGACCTCATTGCAGCCTTCCAGTACCTGAAGGGAGCGTATAAACAGGAGGGGAATCAACTTTTTAGAAGGGTAGACAACGGCAGGACAAGGGAGAATAGACTAAAGCTAAAGAAGGGAAGGTTTAATTAGATATTAGGGGGAAGTTTTTTACAGAGAGAATGGTGTGGTGCTGGAACAGGCTGCTCAGAGAGATGGTGGATGCCCCATCCCTGGAGGTGTTCAAGGCCAGTTGGGTTGGGGCCCTGGGCAACCTTGTGTAGATCCAGGCCTGGAGGTGGTTGGCCCTGCCTGTGGCAGGGGGACTGGATCCTTGGGGTCCCTTCCAACCCAGACCATTCTATGATTCTATGATTTAATGCACTTTAGCACCTAGATCTGTAAAACCAGCCTTTCCAGGTAGTTTGTTAAAGTCAGCTTGACTTTCCTTTTACATTACCATGAAGTTTAACCAGAGGTTTCCGTAGTGTTATTTTTTTCCCCAAATTTTCTCAAAACTAATGCTGCATTTGCTGCCAAGAACAGCAGACTCATATTTGCCAAATGCTAATACTCAACATTAAGGAAAGAACCCACTGTTTTCTCTAGCTCTTTTGAAATGTTTGCAGTTCCCAAATCCATTTGACAAAAAAAAA
Organism: Zapornia atra; assembly: GCA_013400835.1. Classification (NCBI taxonomy): domain Eukaryota; kingdom Metazoa; phylum Chordata; class Aves; order Gruiformes; family Rallidae; genus Zapornia; species Zapornia atra. Next base: position 30,609 of record VZTU01026618.1, read on the forward strand.
AAAAAAATCCACCCTGTATCAAGCTTTTTATTTCTTTATTATAGAATGGTAAAGAATAATAGTAGAGGATGGTTAGAGAAGTAAAGTCTGTGTTTGAGGATATCAAACACAACAGCAAAGTCCGTGTGTATGTTACAATAGGGCATGGTCCAACGCCAGCATATTGTATTTTCTGCACAGCTGAGAGCATTTTCTAACATGCTGACTGACTGATCCAATGTTAGCTTAAGATCACTAACTCAATCACCTACCTCGGTAACACAACCATTTGTCTCATTTAGCTACTCATTTTCACTTACTCGTTCAGTGAACTTAGCTCTCACTTACTCATTACACTCAATGGCTTTCATCATGTTTTCACTGACTTCATTTCTAATGTATGTGTCCTGGCTGGGTTGGTAGTTCAAGATGGTGGTTCAGAAAGTGCCTGTGCTCATCTTAAAAACATTCTTTCTCCATAAATTCAATATTGCAGTCCATTAGTCAATATCTAGATAATTTTACCCCCCCACACACACCCTTGATCAATGTGCTGACCTTTTTAGAGACTCCTTAGTTCACATCACCCCAGGATGTGTGAAGCAACAGCTAGACTCTCTGCTTTGTTTATTCTGTCAGTGCAGGTAGGGTATATGTCAGTCAGAGGTCTCTGCTTTGTTTATTCTGTGTCAGTGCAGGTAGGCTGTATGTCAGTCAAAGAAGTACTTTCAAAGTATCCCAAACACCCCTCAAAAAATGTTTTGCTGTAAATGCAACTGGCAAGTTCCATTCCACCTCTTGTTAGATTTGTGCCTACATTAACTGAAAATGCAAGTTATTTTAAAATCTAGAAATAATCATGTTTCCAAAAATCTGTATATACACAGTAAATATGTAGGAGAACTAAATGTTTTCGGTTTCAGATATATTTAGGGAATTTCTATCAACAGGCAGACAATACAACCCCACCAGATTTGAAACATAAGGAAAGTTTTACTATGTACAAAAATCCCCAAGATTTTATCTAGAGAAGAGTGAGTTTCTCTCAGTGAATCTGTAACATGCTCCATGACAAAGTCTAAGATATCTAGTGAGACTTTTGACTCATATGTTCAGCTGTCAGCCAGACCTTTGCCTTGAGCCAGCTTTTTTTGAGGAGATTGGCAAGATTTAATAAGCTGTACACAATAGTTTGCATTGTTTTCCATCAGCCCTTTCATGTGGTGCACTCACCAGGCACTGGCTGCCTCCAGTCATTGCCAGCCTCCCCAGGAGACTGGTCTTATTGGCAGAAAACTCTTTAATGGGACAGGAAGTTTTATGAGAGTTAAAGGAAGGTTCACAGCATGGTTTCCTCTTGTTTCTGCAGCCACACTGCATCACACTACCATTTTTTCAACACATTCTTTTTGGTTGATTGCTAAGGCGGGGGAAGATACATTTGCAGATGACATTAGCTTGAGGATGGGTATTTTTCTTGGGAATCCAGAAAACATGTTGATGACATGGTCCTCTTTGCTGATTTTCTTAAAAAATAAATAAGGCATATGGCTCTCATTCCTGAATAAGAAAATATTAAGCAGCTTACTTTCCTAAATACAGACGATAACTACTGATTGTAATCTCCTCTGTGTTAATTCACAAAGATATGATACAGTTGATCAAGGATGAAATACCAGATCTTCATGAAGGGTCATGAAGATGCTGTTGAAATAATGTGCATACTTCTACAGGGTCAGATATCACTAAATATTAAGTCTTAGTTTGCCCTTTTTTGACAAGTCACAGGAACAGGTTTTGGACAAGGTTTATTTTCTCCTTACTTTGTTTACTAATTAGACCTTGCTTACCACACACTAATTTTTGTCCCTTGATCTCTCACACTTCTCATGTTTATGTTCATCGCAGTGCTTGGACTGCATCAGTTGTTCTTTTTTCTCTGGCTAATTTAATCTCTCCATCTTTAACTCTGGATGATTAACAAAACAGTTTAGCAACAAGAACTTCAGCTGGCTTCTGTTGCTTTGCATAGCTTCAAACACAAGCCTTGCAGATGACATGAACAGATAAGTATGAAATACTGATTTTATTTTTCGAGCAGCCTTTTGACACTGCTGAATGAGAAATGAGATTTTATTGTCCCAGCTGGGAAGGATAAGGTCACTTCAACCATTATTTGTTGCCACAGTAATCTAAGCCCTCTCTTTAAGAAGAGAGAAAAGAAGCTTGATCCAGACTATAGTGAAGTTGTTGGAACAGTTACCGTATTTTACTGACTCACAGAAGAGATAATCTCCCTGTTACCTCTTTCCCTAGTTAAGGTTAGATCTCAAAGGAGATCCATGCTTCTAAAATCTTCCCAAGTTATTCATTTGTTCCCAAAGATATTCAAGGATACATTTGATATCTGCTTTCTTTCTTCAGTTAGGAAGTAAGGATTAGGGAAATTTGAAAGCTGAGTGGTTATTTATAAAAATGTTTCCCATAGAATTTCATATTCCCTAGATTTATAATTTAGGGTAAGCCTGGTTTTGAACTTTTTTACTTATTGTAGCATTTAGGCCTTGGCAGGATGGCAGGTCTATGACAGGATTGAATGTGCTGAGTTACATTTCAGACATGATAGAAATAGCATGTCAAGATGGAATGGGAAAATGACAAACCTTAGCCAAGAAATTGCCCCGTCTGGAATTAGATTTGGGTCCCTAGTCCTTTCACTTGGCACTAGTCTGTCTTGGCACTGTTGTGTTTTTTACAGCTAGACCCATGTCTCATCTTCAGCAGTAGTTCCTCAGCACAGTCTTTTATAGCATCCTAATTCTCCACTTCTCATGAGAGACACCTCTGACATGGAAACACACGCTCTACAGAAAATTTAGTTGCCTGCTTGCTTTTTTTTTTCTTTTTCTCTTTCCATCTTTTTTCCTTTTTTTTTTTTTTAAAGTTAACCACAGTAATGGAAAGAGCATAGAGATTGCTTTTCAGAGACTTTTTCTGCCTACCTGGTTCCAAGTGAAACCAGAGGGGTTGATTTACCAAGTATAGTCCTACATCATTGGTGTCCGGGCTTCTTTGTAAACCACACATAAAATTCAGATCAACTGAGGTATTTTTGTGAATAATCCCCTGCATTGTATAGCCAGGCAGACCGGAGGCCAGAAGGGCTTGGGGGGAGGCCACCCTCCATTGGAATTTGATCCCTTTATTGTTCTGTCCAAGCTAGTCTTTCGACTTTCCGGGCACATTATAAATCTCTGCTATTCATTCAGGGTCTTGCACTGGAGCACTCACTGTGGAAAAAAGCAGTGGTCTCTAAGTGGTTTTGATGAAGTTATTAAAACTTCTTTAATTTTTCATAAATAAGCACATCACATGAAAGTAGTTTCTGCCCCGGCAATACTACACAAATAAATTCTGAGGATGTGAAATGTGAACACAGGTTTTATTTTATACCCATTTGCACAGCTCAGAGCAACACAACTAGTTACACAATTTTAAAGCATTCAATTAGCATACTGTCATTGCTAATTTTTGCTGTGAGGGTTGCTTTTCCATTTTTCTGACTGTGTTGAGAGTGGTTCTCCCTGATGATGGTCTCTGTGATGGTAGCCAGGGAAAGCATAGCTCCACATGTGCTGTGCTAAAGACCCATCTGAAAATTTTCTGTTCCTTTTTCTTGTGATGCCTTAAAAAACAAGGCTACTTGAGCAGCTGTTCATACTTGGGGTGACAGATCAAGGGGCATCTTGCAGCTCCTCATACGGTGAGTGGTGAGGGCAGCTTTCCGCCCACAAAAAATGGAGCGACCAGTGTGGCATATCGATAAGCAGTATTGGTTACTTTATGGCACTGAAGTCAGGGTGAGAATGAGAGTTATAGTGTCAGAAAATCCTGTAACTTGTAGCAGAAGAAGGTAAATAAAAGCAGACACTGGTATTATTTTTTTTTTGTCCAGTCATATCTGCAACATCCAGGTCACTAGGTGTTTGAATGGGACAGAACTTAGATTTGTATTTCTAACAGGCTTAAGTCTGGATGACACTTAACTTTTCAGTCTGCAATTTTGAGTCAGTGTCTCAGCACTCCCCCTCCTTTCACTTCTTTATTTCTCTGCCTCCCCATTGTTCATAAGCAAACATACATACACACACATGCGTGCATGCAGAGCAAGAACCTCTGTGAATTTAAGTTTGGGGTTTTTTTTACAGATTCATCTGTATGTTGCTGTTAAACTAGAAAAGCATCTACATTAAGACTTGTGGTGTTTTGAGCTGTTCTTGTGTTTGTACAAGAGGGCTAATGGAAACTACGTCAAATACTGGAAGGAAGAATGCATTCTGCTGTATTACAGCAAGCAGTTAAAAGCCACCTGTGGGCTTACAACAGCTGGAGTGGGCATAAAACAGTATTAAAATTTGTGCTTTATATAATTAATGAAAGCTACCTCTGTGGCATCTGACAGATTTATTTCATTACAGGCCAGCTCTACCATGTTGCTTCTTTCTGACCTTAGTCCGCAGCGTCATTCTGAAGACCACAGAGGCAATTCTTAGATGAAGGCATTGCTGAAGCAGGGAAAAACCAGTCTGTCCCTGCACTGACAAAACAAAATTTTTAGGGACATGGTATGCTGAGGCTGTTCATGCTTTTTGTAGGTTCATGGAATAATCTAAATGTAATAAATGGAGCAGTTAATCAATAGCCACTGCAGTGATTTTGCAGGCAGTGCATCACTTCAACTCACACATTTTCTAACAGTAGGAGTTCATAGAAGGCATTATCAGGGAAACCAACCAGCAAGGAGTTTGAGTAGTCTAATCTTGAGGTAACAAAAGCATGAATAACCATTTCAGGCTCTGGATCAGATACAACTGGCTGCAGAGCAGTGATACTCTTTAAGCGCACCCAACAGGATTTGTACTGTATCAAGGAAATAAACCAAAACCCTAGGCAAATTGCTATTAAAATACAACCAACATCAAAGGCAATAGCAAGGAAATAAAAAGATTGAAAGAAATGTATTGGTGTAAGGATAATTTGTCCTCATTTTTTCAACCATTGTGTATAAGAATATTTCTTAGTTTCAGGAGCGCACATTTGACATGGTTATGTTAATATCAAAATGGCAATCCACATTTTTGTTTTCCCTTGCTCCTAAGTTGCCTCTGTTAGTTGAACAATTTGATGTCTCTCCGTTATTGACTTGAGGTTTTATTTTGGAATTTCTTCTTTTCCCTCCTCAAAAGCCCTCTTGACATTAGGAGAAGGGAAAGCAAGAAGCTTTTCCTCTCCTCCCACAGAAGTTAGGAGGCAACCAGAAAAGTAGAGAGAAAAAATTTATTTTGGTTATTACCAAAACAGAAAAAATGAGTTACTTCATTTAAAGTTTTTGTCTGGAGTAAATACAGGTAGTTATAAGTAGACTTGCCTGTTACTATAATAGTTCTCTCAGAGGATACCTGATACAAGCGGGAAGAAGAGAGAGAAATTATGACTAAAGTACAGTCTGCAAAGAAGGGAGGGGTGGGGGGAGGAGCTTTAAGATCTGGTCATGCTTCTTATTACCTGACTCAGGTGTCACTGGGTGTGCAAGGCAGTGTCATCAATTAGAGAGTTTCTTTCCTTTATTCTGTGTTGAGTCTGTTTTGCCCATGACGCTGATTGCGGAATGATCTCTCCCTGTCCTTATCTCGACTCCCGAGCCTCTCAATATATATATTTTCTCCCCTGTGCAGCTGAAAAGGGGAGTGATAGAGCAGCTTTGGTGGGCATTTGGCCTCTAGCCAGGGTAAAACCAACACAGTGAAAAACAGAATGGAGTTTGACAGACAAAGTTCCCAAAGTACCTACAAAAATGAAACCAGAAACATGAAGATAGGATCATAAATATAAGAAAAAAACACCCCAATTTTAATACATATGAGGCACACTCGGGTACCAAAGTTGGAACCAAAGTATCTAATCACTGTCAGGCTTATTTTTGTGCTCCAATGAAATCTAAGGCTGTGATCAGATGGGTTTTTCATATTCACTAATTATTAGCTGCAGCTTTTAAATAAAATCTGACCAAGAGATGATAACTTAGACAACTAGTGACTGCATGTCTGTAGAAAAGAATTACAGTTTTGAATAGTGTCCAGAATTGCTTCAAAGCAGTTTTTGATTATACCAAACACATGAGCATGCAGGTCTTTTTACTGGCCAGGTGGTTGTACGTTTCATGTACAAACAACTTTCTTGTGCAGCTAAGGCAGCAGAACATCCTTCTCCCATTTCACAAAAACTGAAAAGATGCAATCTGAGGCCCATGGTAATCAGTGGCAAAATTCCCACTGTCTTAAAATGAACGAAACCTCATTCCATTTTGTTGAATTTAAATTGATCCCTGTGGTAATTATTAAAGCACTTAAAGCTATAAAAGCTGTGTAACATTTTGCCAGGTCCCTGATTTATAATGAAGTGTGCATGCACGTTCGCACAGACAGACTTAGGGTCAAATAACCACTGAGCTGCAGCTGTGGGTACCATCCCAGAGTCTTCTTCAGTCCTCTTATTGACTGGCAGGTAGCACCATTAGGACATTTCGTGGGAAAGGTTTGATCTAGGTGTGCAGGGCTCCAGATCAAGGTCCAGGGATGGTGCAGTGTATCTATCTCTGGCTCTACTGCTAAACAGCTCTTCTGGAGACAGAAACATGTCATGTCTCTGGGATCCTATTCCTCTCTCTTTCCATACTGTCAGTGCCCTGTACTCCACCCTTAGATTAACAGTTCTTCAAGATGTGAACCATCTTCCTTAAAATCTCCATCCAGTTCCTTGGCACAAGTGGGACTCCGATAGTCATCCTTCAATTGCCACTGGGAAACAAATAATTCATAAAATAAGCCTGCTTTCAGTTTAAGTGGCCCAGTAAGCTGTAACAGTCTCTATTTAGGAGAAAGGCAATCCAGTAATGCGTTAAAAGGTTCTCATGTGCCAGGCTCCAGCTTTGTGACTCATCCACACAGAGGAACCTAATTAAGGACTTTATTCAAAGCGATTAATAATTTCTCATTAAGTTAGGGCAAGTGTAGTATCAGTTATAATTGGGGAAATCCGCATGAAGATATCTCCAATTGTTACCTATCATCAAAGATGACAACATGAAAGTTTTTGTTACAAAAATACATATTTTATATTTTCACTTAAATACACACTGGGGTTTTACTAAATGCTGACTGTCAGAAGAAAGGGTCAAAGCTTAGTGCACATGCATAAATATGCTACTTCAATACCTTTTATTTATTTTGGTATGCAGCTTCATTCTTCCATCTGTCTCACATCTGCTGCTCAAAAAAACTAATAAATAAGTGTCAAATCAAAACAGGGAATCCCCTTTCTTCACGCTGCTGCCAGTATGCCCAAATCTAACTTCTAGCAAGGAAACAGGAAGATTCTCTTATTGATTTTCTGTTGGAATTTTTTGAGCAAAGGAAATAGGCCGACTTCATTAGCATATGTTTACTGACACCAGAGTTAGGTTCTGGGAACTGTCATCCACATCTTCCCTTAAGTCCATTTCCTAAGCAAATTTTAGCTTTGGATGTTTCTGAAAAAAAAAAAAAATAGAGATTAAGCCCCTTCCATTTATTTCCATGATAGGCAATAGGTTGGATGCAGGAGAATACAAACTCCTTATCCTGTTAAGAGTCTAAGCCCCCCAAAAGTAAAACAAGGTCTTGGAACCCACTGCCTAAAAGGAAGTACCATTGCCTGCAAATCCAGCAAGCGCTTCATGCTAAAACAGATTAGCTAAATCTCCAGGCTGAACTATGCTATGTAACTTTCTGTGACACACCAACAAAAGACATTTCTGTGAATAAACACTGATTTGACAGGAAGTTAGACAAAGCCACCCCAACGTCTATCTTTGGTATTCCCAAACAAAAGGGAGTATTTAGAGAAAAACAGAAAAAAAACCCATCATTGCACAGAGCTCCAACTAGATGCATCTTTACCATAACTCACCTGGTGCAAAGGGGCTTTTGTATGTTTATAAAAGTGAATCTGAGCACAAAGGATGAAGTATACCAACAGTGGTCAGTGCACATTGTGCAAACCTATCTTTGCTTTAGGCAGATATGATGTACATCTTGCCGAGCAGTACTTCCAAAACACTCTGCTCCTTCAAAATTACACTATAAACAGGTTTTTTCAACATAATTGCTCCTTGGCCTTGCTTTGATGATTCCAAGTGAATAGACATATTGTGACATTTTCTTCTTAGCAGATACTTGGATATCTCCTAAACATGTATGTATTTACCTGTGCTCCCAGGCTGAGCCTATAGAATGTGCTCTCCTACCTGATGAAAGGGTGCTAGCCTGAATTCTAGGCATTCCCATGGCATTAGCTTGGGTGGCTCCACATGGCATGACATTCTGCAATTTAACATTACCTTAACTTCTAACATTACCCTAACTACTCCAGAGAACCAGCAGGCAGCAAGGGCTGGGCCAAGGGCAAGCTGAGCCCATTCACATGAAAAATATACTTCTGGGATCCATCCCTCCCCAGTCCCACCTGCGCCCCTAATCTGAAATTCCAAATTATGAATGTGAAATATATGACAAAGAAAAGAAACCTTGTTTTCTTTATGAAACTACTGATTAAGGGATTTTCTACTCTTAATTAGAAAATAAATAAATATTTGAAGTGAACAGATGCAAACAAGTACCCTCAAACTGGTTCACTTTGGCTAATCAGTTCCACACAGAAAATAAATGCATGCAAATCTAAGTCTTCGCATGAACACATCTCATCAATGACATGCTCATGAGGTCATTTGTTTCAGATTAATAAATCAGGCAGTTCTAGCAGCGGCATACTTGCCAACATTAACCTCTCTAATCAGCAATTCATTTGCTTTGTGGAGGAAAGCTATCCTCCACATGATTGCTATTTTCTGATTAAGTATACGCTGAAGACATTGAATGCAGGATACAGCGGGGTTTCAAGAAGGGCTGGTGTTTATTCTGCCCAGTGGAGCGTGCTGGAAACCTTCCCTTATACCCTGAAATACTGTGGGTTTGTCTAGTAAGTCTGTGCCAACAAAGCATAAGCAATGTAATTTCTAGTGCCTGAATGCCCAGAAAGTAGATGATCAAGGTACAGCAAGGAAATGTCAGAATGTGGGCATTTGCATTGGAAACTCATGAAGACGAAATTCATATATCTTCATTGATATATGAGAGAAATCAAAGCTTCTTATCTTGTCTGTGGAACAAGATTAACTGATGTAGTTGAAAAAACCATCCAGATGTTTCATGTGTTCACCACGTGCTTGAAATTTTAGAGAGTTCATGTGTGAAAACAGTCAAAATAGTAGTAAGAAAAGAGGGTGGAAGTCAGAAGTCCAACTTTTCCCCTTGAAGTCAGTGGTATGGCTGCTACCATTTTCAATGCAGCAACCTCAGAGTTTTGCTGGTGCTCAGAGAGCATAAATAACCTGTAAGACGATGTTTTTCAGCTAAGCCAATCATATGACAAAGAGTTTCACTATTACAGGCAATATCTCATCCTATGGTAAAAAATTTTACAGACTCCTTTTATGCTTGTGAGCTTCAGAGCATGTGCTGATTGCATCCTGTATGCTTCCCAGGCTGAAACATGTCTGTTCCATCCCAGACTGCGCCTTGCACTCCTGTGTCCCACTGGAATGAGATTGCCAGGGTTCAATGTGTTGAGTAAGGCACTGGGGCACTGAAGCTCAGCGATTTTAACATAATCTTCCCCTATTTCCTTCAGCTGGGACAGGAAATCAACTTGCAAGTCAGGGGCTGCTTTCTTTAACCAGTTCCAATGTGTGGGATCCAGTCATCGATGTATGGGGGTCTATTCCTATCTTGTTTAGTTCTTTGTGGTCTTTAAGCACTGAGTGGGTTATGATGAGCTGAACTTCCGGTTTTCAGAGTTGGTACAGAATGAGTTGTAAAAGCAGCCCTCAGAGAGAGAGTACTGCATAGTTTTGAGCACAACTTTTAATTCAGTATGCAAACAAACCTGATTAAAGAGTCTATGCAAAGAGGGAAAAGCACAACTTTCTTTTAATTGCCATTGCCTTGACATTTGCAGCTCAAACACTTTCCATAGTGTGTCACATAAAAATTATAACTGCGTGTATAGCCTTCAAAGCAAAATATATGCTTTCATTTAGCCCTGAGCCCATTTACCTGGTCTGTATCGCTAGGTAAATAGGTATTTGGTGCATTCAGTTACTCATTCCCTCATGGCTTCTGAGAAGGTGAGAAAGTATTTATTTAAGAACCTCTTCAAAAATCTATCCTCTCATACTGGTCTTACACTTGTTTCACTATTCAGTTACTATGAAATTCAAAAGAAAAATTCAGAAAGTTGCTGTGATGCAGTGGGTTAATAACCACACAGCTTCTTTGCCAGCAGGATCAAAAAGGGGGGAAACCCAATGGATTCTGGCTTATGTGAATGCAAATGTTAAAAATTAGAAGACTTCTATATAAACCTTTGTAACCAGATACTTTAGTAAAACTGTTTAAAAAAACCAACTGAACAAACAAAACCAAAATCATAATGTTGTCTCGAAGTGTTAAAGTCTGATTTATAGGTGAACTGCATTGCAGCTCTTGTTAAAAGGGATTCAGGTATTTTTAATGATGTTATTACTGCAATAACGTTGGGTGTAGTAAGAGCTTAGTCTTCCATTGCTCTAAACACACCTCTGAAAACCAAGGAAGCCAAAACTAGCCTGTGCTCCAAAGTGTGCGTGTGTATGTGCGCGTTTCAGGGTTGTAAACGTAGATGGAACAGATGATAAGATAGAAAGAGGGAGTGTGAAGAAGGGAAAAGTGCAGGTTAAATACATACAAATGAACATATGGCTAAAATTGATTGCATCAATAGCTTCAGTTCACCTCACGCTGAATTCTTTAGTCTTTCATTTCCTGGTCTATGAAGGAAAAGGAAATAATGAGGATGCAATGAATAATGCATATTCATATGTCAGCCTGGGAGTACAGACTAGCACTTTTGGTAATTTGTAATTTAACAATATTCTGTGGAATGAACAATGAAATTCTCTTAGTCAGTAGTCTGGCTCTGAGTCATTATGAGAGATGCAAGCTCACAAGTCAGCTTTCTCTTCAATTTTTAGGAAAGTCCTGTTCCCAGACGTTAGATACAACTAGGAACACTGCTGAGCTTTCACAGAAGTCACTTCCTGATTATTTCTTGGCTTTTGTTGGCAGAGCCGTTCAGGCAGAAGAGGTCTTAATGGAAGCCTACAATGAACTGTCCGTTTAAGAGAGATTATAATGAACAAGTAGGAAATGTGCAGGTAAGCAGCAGCGTTAATAAGAGGCAAGCCTGATATGTAAATGAGTTGTAATTAAAAAGATTCCATTTCTTTCACAATTGATTACAACATCAGCACCAACTTTTATACTTTATTTTTTATATTCGTCTCAGAGAAATTGCCAGGTTGTAAGAATTTTTGGTCTTTTAATTTACTTTTATTCTCTCTTGCTCCAGTGTTAGATAAAGTAAGAAAAATACAGTCTAAGAGAGTCTCATCACAATTTAAAATTAAAACATGAATTTTTTTTTTTAATTGTAATGCTGAAACAGGACCTTGGGATGTTTGTAATCCACCCAAGAGCTGGCTTCTAATACAAATTCCTTGTGCTCACTTCTCCAGGCCCCTAAAACAGAAAAATGCTTTGGGATCATAAAAGTGATGCCTAATACAGATTTGCTAGACTAAAGGTCTAGCACCTTGATTTTCAGACAAGAACATCCAGGATAAAATCTTCCAGGATTCGAAGTCATCACAGCTCCACTGATTTATTTTGAGACGTGCCTGCAAAGGATACAGCTCTTAAGTTTTAGGAAAGGTAGTCTAAGAATGTAATACCAATAATTTGTATTGATGGGCTTTTAAATGACAACACCTAAAGCACGAGCTCTTGTGGTTACCACAAAATAGTAATTTTCAATGTCTTGGTGCTAACAGAGGAAACTCAGCTATTGCAAATGCACCGGCCTTTTGTAATACATGACGCAACCTAGGGGGAACGCCATTCCTGAGCTACTGCACCTCAACCCAATGGAATTTTCTCATTCCACAGAAGATTGTTCTCGGGATCCCAAGATTTCCATTTCTAAACACAGCCTCTCTTTTTATCTGTGAAAATCCTACATGTGATTTGCAAGCTGCTGTTCAGTTTCCAAAAAAATCCCCACTGCAATGCATGTGCAGAGTTTGACAGTGGTACTGCGCTCAGGTCGTTGGGCTCCAAGAGGGAGCTGGTCTCTTCTGTGAGACAGAATGATGCTTGGCAAGACCCACACCAAGTTTCCCTGCCTCTTGGCCTCATGAAAGGGTCCTTGGCCCAGAAGCTTCCTTCAAATTTTCCATGGTTGTTAGGTATATATTACAAAGCTTTCTGCAATCACCATCACATTGCATACATTTTCAGGTGCAAGGCATGCCCTGGAAGGATATATTATGCTTTGTCTTCCTGCAAATCTCCCTTTCCATCCCTTTATTGAAGGCTTCTGACCAAGACAGCTGAAGTGGTACCAAACCAGCCATCTAAATGCAGTCTGAGATGGCTGGCCACCACCCTGTCTTCTTGAGTAATATTCCCAAGCTCTCCAGTTCTGGCCCTTTCTTCCCTGAACACTGAAAAAGCTTCCCTGGAAAGAAGAGGGCATTGAGGGTTAATGTTTGAGGAACGCAAGACTGGGATTGATGCTTGTGGCAATTAGTTACTCAGGGGAGCTGCAAGTGCACACCAATTTTCCTGAGGCTTCGCATCGCTGGTACACAGACATACAGAGAATTTTACTCACCTGAAAATTCCCCTTTTACCTGAATAAGGCTCCAAGCTTCAATAAAGCTGGTCACATGTATAAGGATGTGAAGCTTATAACTCTAAAGCAGTAAAATCAACTGCATTTACAAGACCTTAACCTTGAAATATAATCCTGAAGTGTAACAGAAATAAACCAAGTAGAGAACAAGCTCACCTTGAGCTTGAGAGAAGTCAAAACCCCTCGTCCCTCACTACCGACCTAATTGCCAGGCAATGGTTGGTCCCTCATGGCTTGTGTAATCTGCTGCAAATGATGATCTCGCAAGATGTACAAAGAGCATTTCTGGAATGTGAACACACATAGAACTTATAATATCCATTTTATGCCTCCTTCATGCAAAAGTAAACTGTATTTAAAGGCATTATACATGCTTGCTATGTAATTACATTAATCAGAGAGAGCTGCTTCTCTGCGTTCCCCTGCGTTGCCATAGCAGCATCCCCATGTTTGCAAAGTGCAGGGCACCCATTCTTAATTATACTTACAAAGCAGCTACATTTCAAAGGAATACAATAAATACAAAGTTAAAGAAGTGAGGATGGTGCACAGAAGTGATACAAACAAACACGGTTTTATCACGTCTCCATCTCGTGCACGCTTCACACCCATTATTAGACCATTCTGCCTAATTCCCAGTTTCCTTCTGGGCATTGACCGAAACCTCCAGATTTTTGTCTGCCAGTGTCTGCTTCAGGCCCCGGAGCTATCTCTCCTTCTAACCTGGGAGCTGACCGTTGTGAAACCAAAGCAATTTCGGGAGATGCTTTCTTTATTCTGCACTTACAAAATACGGCGACTGGGATACTTTCTAATTCTCCACTAACCAGTGCAAATGACATTGCTGCTCTCTGTTCCTGCTGGTGCCCAGCAGATGCCCAGTGAGGAGCCTCCTTGCTGCAGTCACCCATCTCGGTGCCACTGAGACAGTTTTGGTGGCAGAGTGGGGGCCTCACCACAGTCAGTCTGCGATGCCAACCTGACGTTGATCAAGCAGACCACATTTCTGATCTCACACATGAACCACCCGCCTGGTGCATCACACGCCACCAGCACAGTCCTTGCTTCCTTGTGGATGAATAACATGGAAATTGCAGTCGACATGGAAATTTTTACCCCTCTGAAGAAATAAGGGATTCCCTCATTCTGAAATTAATGTTCTCCCTGAAGTTGAACAAAGCTTATACAGATGCTGGATTGCTGATATGAATTATGTATTTTCTGGGGGTGGAATGTCATGCAATTTTAGTGTTATTCAAGCCACAAAGATCCATTGGGGGAGAAGTAATTAGAATATTTCAGAGCCCCAGATTTACATTTCTTAAGCTCGTGAGCGAAATGAAATTGGCTGCTTCCAATTTACATGTCTGCAATCACACCATGAAAAACCTGTCAGATCTCAGCTTTTCGATCTGAAGCCTCTGGGGGAAAACCAGGTGTGCTGGCAAATAATGGCATTGCTTTGGTGTCACTTGCATACAGCTAATTCTGAAAAAAATCTCAGCTGAGGAGTAGAGGGCACTGTGTTACTGCACGTATATGACCAGGGGTAGTAAAAGCCATTGGATCAGACTTGCAAGACAGAAGCCCTATTTTCTGGCTTATTTATTTTCGATTCTTCATTTCTTTTCTAGTGTGTATTTATTTTTCACATTGTTATGGGAAACTGAGGTATTTTCACCTGGGTATATGCACTTAGCAGTAGAAAAGGGAAGCAATGCTGCCTTCTTAATGAATAACAATCTGACTTGATTTATGTGGGTAAGCAACATGGCCTGGACAGGGCTGGCATGTAAGGACATGTGGGCAGTGATGTTCCCTTTTATTTTAAAAGGGAAAATTATTCTACAATTTGGCCTGTGAGCTGCAGCCACAAACTCTATTCTTTCTGGCTCTCTGTATTTGTCCTGCCCAGATTGCTTCCACGGCTCCCTTAAAATTGGATTGACTTCTAGATACACTGTCTGTATCCTCAGACCCCAACCTGCCAAGATGGGCTGCTGAAGCCTTTGGGTTGCCCTGGTTGGAGCTGTGGAAGCCACAAGATTGTTGCAGTGCAGGAGCTGGTTGTTTCTTGAACCACATGCTGATTCTCAGCACAGGGCTCTGCAGGAGTGCTTGCTCTGCTTACTCTGACAGCAAAAGAAGAGTGCTTTGGGCTACTAGCATGAGGGATTTTATTTTGCCCTTCCTTGTGCTACCTTGTGCAGGCTCACGTTTCCAGAGCTTTTGGTCTGCAATCAGGTATCCCCACGGATTTGAGAAATATACTGCTGGAAGTAGACACTACACAATTAACATGGATTTGCCCCTACAAACATTCAAGAATACACACGCATACATATATGCATACATGTATATGTATACATACACGTATATGTGATGCCTGTCCCGCTGCCACCCCTATATAGAGCACAGATGTTACATAATGCTTCCAGCCGGGAAGAGAGAAGCAGGGATATGACTAAGCAACAGAGCGTGACTTATGAATAACAAATTGTGCATATTCCCAAAGATATTTCTCTAGCTGATCTCCAAGGAAAGAAATATGCAAAATGAATACATCTGAGAGATCTCCCACCTCCTGGAGGACTACGTGGAGATACTGGAGGACAATGAGCCAACAGAAAAGTAGACAGAAATTATTCTTTGTATTTACAGTGCTCCGTGTCGGTTACTCACTTGCCTCTGACAGTGACATCATGTGTTGATTCAGATTATTAATATGTGGATCAAGAGTTTTCACCCGCTGTGCAGGAACAAGTGTGGTGAGATTGAACTCCAGTTTGCAACTAAGGCAGAAGGCAAACTTTGCACAGGCGCCAAAGGGCAGTTTGAGGTAGATTAAGACTCAGCAGGGTGAGATCTAGGGAATTTGCTCTCTTCCTTCTACTTGACCAGAAACCTGCATACAAACAACTGCATATGTCACCTTGTGGTGTTAAAAACCCTCCTACCTTGCCTCTTTGGGTTGTTAGTACCTCCTGTATGAGCTAGCATCTGAAGAGTCCTCAGAAGATACCAATTTGCACAGCAAGGGCCCTGTAAAGTGGCAACATCAGCAAAGCAGGCACTTCTAAAATCTTCAATCCTTGCCTAAAAGAAATCAGCAGAGCTCCAGTGCCACCAATGAATCTGTGCCAACTGCCTCCTGTTGGGGCTCTGAGCCTCAAATTTCTCAGAGAAAAGAAACCTAATTGATGATAGAATAAGAGAGGAGGAGGAAAAGCTTTTAAATGCCTGTAAGATGGAGACAGAAAAGGAAAGGCTGGGGGCAAAGAAACAAGGGCGCGTTTGAAATGATTCAATAAGCAAATGGGGAAAAAGATGAAAGAAATATCACAGATAATGAGAGGAGGGTGATTATTTTCTATCTCCTCTCTGAATCCACATTTTGTCAAAGCAATCATGGCTTTCCCATGGAGACGATCTGACCACCTGATCCAAGGAGCTGTGATTTAGATAAGACATCTGCTTGCAATAGCATCCTCTAGCCCTGGAATCCTTACTTGGCTTGGAGCTGATGGGGTGATTATACAATACTGTTATCTGCTGAATTTCTAAAACGCTCCCCTTGGAGCGGGTGTGCCTACACAAGCACCGCAGGACAAAAGGGAGTGCTGAGCTCCAGCTCCTCTTTGCTGGTCAAACAAAGCTGAGTCAGTACAAAGTGCTCTGCAGTTCATCGCGGGCCCGGCTCAGCAGAGGGGAGCGCCCGGGGAAGGGTGCCATGAAAGGTTGGCTCCGGAGCGCAGCGTTCTCTTTGGACAGAGCTCGTGCAGTCATGCTCTTCACAAAGGCACGACCACGCCAAGTCTTTTCAGATGCTCACCAGTAGTGCTTCTCTTTATTTCCACTCAGATCAGCCCCCTCATCTGTACTGGGTCTCTCTGCCATTCCTCTTGCTCAGTTCCCCAGGACAATGTGTGATCTCATTTAGGCTTGCTAACAAGGTCTTTATCTTCTCCCAATCCCTTTTGTTCTTTTCTTCTCTCTTCTTTTAATCCCAAGGTTTTCTTCAGTTTATCCATTTCATAGTTCACTATGATCTTATTTCCCCCCATGCAGGGGAGTACCCCTTGATATGTGTGGACTCTTGGTTCCTGGGGACAGGAATTTAGATTCCTGAGTGACAGAAAGCTCATAAGAGTTCAAGGATCTGTGCAGTCCAATATGATGCTGTTCTGGACAATGAGGGCAGGGTAACTGTTGATGATTTGGGGCTGACTGATTGCAAGCTGGGCTTGACGAATTTTGACCAAATCAATTGGCTGTCTGTAACAGATGATAGTAATTTTTACAATGCGGATACAACTTAGATCTTCGTGTTAAGCCTGAATGTAAAAAAAGTTAATAAACTACCTCAAGGAAATAAAATGAACACCTGTAGTTTGCCCAGGAACAGTTCAAAGGTGTGCTAAGGCTAAAGTATTTGAGGTCCACCATCAAGGGGGAAAGGATGCATGTTTGGGCAGGCTACTGCAATCTTTAGTTCCAAAAGAGCTACTACCTAATTTGGAAGGACTTCAAATATCTAGAAGATGAGTTCTGTGTGTATTCAGCATCCAATTATCCAAAGAACTAAAATGAGTGCACACCATAAATCTTTCCTCAGTGATATTTGTGTCAGAACTGGTGATAAGGCAGCAGCACCGAGATGACAATTTGGACAAGTCTCCTTTTTTATGCCTTATTTCATAACTTGGACCAACTCTCCGAGCTTCCCTGCAGCTGTCAGCTCTGGTGAGATTTATTCACCATCAATAAAGATTCCATGCATTCCCAGGAACTTGCCTAAACATTTACACCAACTTGATTCCCTCTTCCCATTAACCCTCATCTGTGTCCATGTCCTCTCTTCCCAGCTACATTTCTCTGTGACATTTCCATTCCTTAGGCAGGGCAGTGACTCCTCATTCCTTCCATCAAATATTTCTGAATGTGGCCACTCTGAGAGTCAGCAGTGGTGAAAACATGCCATAGCAGAGATGGAGCAGTGTTTCCCCCTTGGGATTGATCTATTTCTCTCAAGGCTTAATTGCATTGCTCAGCAGATAACACAGTTAAGCAGAGCTAAGACCAAGCATAGCCAAGACCAAGCATAGCTAAGACCAACTGGACAAGGTTCAGAAGTAACACCAGAAATAAACCTAAAGCACTGGGCTGGTTCTTCTGAGCATCTCTGCATCGTATCTTCAGGGGCTCCGAACACACCTCTTCAGCATGGTATAGGGAGGTGCTTCCCACCTTTGGAGGGATTTCAAGTATTCTTAGCTGGAAAATGGGAGGGAGTTTCAATGCCACCATGCATGGCAATGCTACAGCGCTCCAATTTCTTTCCTACATGGAATTTATTTCTTCTTGGTTCCTTCTAATATCTAAGTGTACATGAAGATAGCCCCTCACAGTCTTATGCCTCTTTGGTTACTGTTAATAAAAAAATAAAGCTCTCATCATCAAAGACTTCAATTAGCTGTTCATGTAGCAAACAGTCCTATTTATCATTATCAAGTTTTAGGAAGAAGAGTTGGCCTTTTGGGAACTAACAATAGTTGTAGCTTTCCTTCTATTGTATTTTTGCCTTTTTGGAGGGAGAAAAAAAGATAGAGCATTTTCTAAATCTTGTATATTCTACTGAATGTGCTAACATTTTATGACCCTTCTGTACATGAGCATTCTTGCTTAGCCTGTGTCTTATACTTTGAGGAGTCATTTTAATGAAGAATTACACGTGTGAATATTTTCCTTTACTTTCGTGAGAGCACTGTACACATTGCTAGTTTTAAGGCAGGTTGTACAACTTAAGATGTTTGCTTTCTTAGAGTAAACAGGCACTTCTGGTTCTGCTGTTTAGTTTGGTCCCAAAGTATTACCAGCCATCCCCAGCATGATATTTACACAGAAGGAATGCAAACTCTCATCCAGCTCAAGTGATTTTTATGGTCCAGTGAGTAACAAGATATTAGTCACCAGAAGGTCTTTTGACCTCATTCATTTTTACCTTCTTTTCTGCTAATAAATATATTCTTCTGGTTATGAACTGCCTACTTTTTATGTAGGAAAAGTCACCTTCCTGGTAAAATCTGCCAAATGCAAGTCTTTTTCAGATTGTTACCTTGGAAGTGAAGACAAATTAGTGCTGTATTAACTCAGACACAAAGTTTTCAAAGCAACAAGCAATAATCACCCTAAAGGCATTCTTCTGACCTTTTGGGAGGCACAGGAATATGGAAGCAAGGGCTTTGTTCACACTGGCCACAGGAAATACTTGAACTCCTGCATGCTTAATCCCTGGATGTGGGATCTCCAGGCTGTTTATAGGAACCACCACAGATCTTTTCCAGCTGAGCAACAAAGAGTGCCATCTGGCCCAGACAACCCTGGCTGTTGGAGGAACAACACAATGGTTTTGCAACATGAATGGAGTGTAAAGAGTGACAGGTTGCAAATTCCTAGGAGCTGGCATGGGGGAAGACAGTGAGACAGTGTTAAACAGGCTACTTGCATAGCCCTAACTTCTCCCAGGACCTCTGCTGGAGCAAGGGTTCAGTCTGGAAGCAGCATCCTGCCTTGTTAGCAGAAGGGCACAAGTAAGGCAGCCAAAAGACCAGAGAAAAATGGATGCTTATGGAGAGATCTCAGAAAGAGAGTTCATCACAACTGACGGATGTAGACAGCTGTTAACAAGTTCATAGACTGCAGTGGAGAGAAATAATTATAACATGACTGTACACAAATAGGGAACTCGGATTAAGACCTCAGCCACAGAAAAGCAGGTTTCTGTACTGTGAAGCACCAGCAGACATCTACTGTTCTTTCGGAAGCAGCTTCATTACCCTCTGTGGACAACACCATATCTTGCCACAAGAAGAGGCTGGAATGAAACATCTTACTGCCCAAGTTGGGATATTATCCTTGCTGAGACCATATGCAGCTCCATGGTAGCACTCAGCAGGAGCACAGCCATCGAAACCTTCCTCTATACCAGCAGGAAAAAATGCCTGGAACTTCTCAGCTCTACAGCCTCTGCAGTACCACAGAACATTGTCAAGAGCTTCTAACTGTGCACTATAAGAAAAATGGTAGAATTAGTCTGTTTGCCAACTGGTAGTACCCAATCTGCCAATTTTAGAGTCAGCTGCTATCTATGGATAATATAAGCTGCTCTTCTGTTTCAGTAATAGTATAGTCTAATAAAACTGTAAGCTTTGCCACTGAAACACACTATTGTGTATTTCTGTGTCTTTATTAGGAACTGTGAGATTTAATTAGATATAATATGAGCAACATATCTTGTCAGCTTTGCTGACATGAGATCTGAAATGTGCAACTTCATTGGGCGCAGATGCTCTTCCTAGAGACTCTGTTCTGCCCTAGCTGTTAATCCCACCACTTCTCCTCTGCTTTTTGATAAGTTTATATAATTAATTGCATACAGGTTTTTTGCCACAGTGATTGTTAGGATATGTTTAAGTGTAGGTTATATCAGCATTCAGTATATTCTGAAGCCTTCTTGTACACGTATGGTAGGAGAGCTCCTGCCACAAGCAGCTAATGAAGGAGACAAGAACTTTTATTTGAGTGCAGGTTTAATAGTGTTCCAGGGATGGATGTAGACAGGTTACATGGAATTGCTATCTGCAGCAGTCTTCAAGGAGGTGATATGAAAGTTTTCAGAATTGTCTGGAGAATAAAGATGCCCATCTGAATGCTTGGAAAGAACGCCGTTTCTGAAGGGTTGTTGACTTTCAATTTCTGAAGGATCCAGGCTTACCAAGATGTTCGAAATGGGTCCCAGTGAGCAGAGGAATGCAAGCACTAACATCTCTTCTGTCAGTCCCAGCTATATATGTTACTTGCTATTATATCTTATCCATTCTTTGAGCCTTTTCTTGCTCTCACAGCTAAATAGACTGCAGCAAGCATTTCCTACTCTGCTTTTAATAGATTCCATCATCTTCAAAAAGAGAGAGATTTAATCTTAACAAAGTGCTTAAGTTTGTGCATACCTGGGAACATAGAAGTAATTCTGTTGAAGTCCAGGAGGAATAGCACATAGCTAAAGTCAATGCAGAGTGAAATCTTTTGCTAGATCAGGCCTCGCAAGGGATCAGGCCTAGCCTCGGGAGAGGCTAGGAGGTGGCTGGTATTCCTCAAACACACCCTACCACTGCTTGTGCGGTAGGAAGGTGCAGATGGAGCTGTGGTTCCTGAGTCAGTTCTCTCTAAAAGGCAATTCAGCATCCAGATTTAAGGCAACCAAGGGTTTGTGTCCATGTGCAGACTGACTTGGAAGATTAAATACCCTCAAACACACCTAGGACTGATGCTGCAATATTGGCCTTAGCCCGAGAGCAGGAATCCCTCTGTGCCACCTTTGTTCCCTCCATGGTGCAGGGCAGGATAAGCAAGTCTAAAGGGTTTGCTGCTAAGGCGCTGAGGGTCTTGGCACCTAAAAAAGAATTCAGAAAACACCAGAGACACCAGAGTTTCCAGAATTACATGCTTCAATGCCTACATCCTTTAGGGATGGATCCAGCCCTAAATGTAACTGTCTGCTGGCTTTTTGCTACAAATCCACGTGCCTGTTTCAGTCCTCACCTGGAACGACTGCTGCCACAGCAAAGCAATAATCCAGTCTCTGTGTCAAGTCTCTGACTGCTGAGCCCACCAAGAGAGGATGACAGCTCTGATTTTTGTAGTTTGTGCTGTGCTAGAAACTGTGCTTGCCAGCTGACAGGTAAAAACTGCTTTTGCTTGTGGTGAACCTGAGTAAATTTAAAGACAAGACTAATGCATGAAAGTTTTTATTGTCCACTACCCCAACCTCTTAGATACTCAGCCACCTCATAACCAAGCAGATAATTACTTTTCCCTTCACAGAAAAAAAGCTCAGATAGATACACACTTCGAAGAGGCAGTATTGCTTATTAAATGATGCAAAACCCCCTACCCTTAAAGGATGATAGCCTGGAAAAAACATGACCTTACTGATAATAGCACAGTGAGGCTTTTCTTTAGCTTTTATTGTGAAAGCTGCTGCTTGGGTAGTCCAGTGTGGCTCACTGAAGACTCAGAGGTGTTAGAGCTTCCTTGTCAGGGCTGGGATTGCAGAGGAGCCTTGGGAACATGCTGCTGATGTGTGGGCGTAGCTGTCCCTCAGCTGGTGGTAAAGTATTATGATTTTAGTCACTGGTAAAAGGGGAGGGCAAACAAACAAGAAGAAATTCAAAGAGAAACATCAAACCACTGTAAGCAACCTGAATTATGCAGGAGTCATAGAGAGAAGACCAAGAGACTTGGATAGGAAAATTATTGAAAAATGTATAGCAACATCTGTCTTGTGTCTGTATCAGACTTGAGGCAGAGCTGGGAAAAACCTGTTTTGATGACATGCCAGGCGAAACTAAACCGTTCCCTATCCCTCAAAGAAAATAAATATGGAAAAATGCCTCTCACTCTTTCTACTGTTCTGCCACAGTAACCCTTTCAGTCTTGCCTATACATATCTGCAGGTCTTACAAATTCAGAGGAGGCAGCACCAGCACTATGGCAGTGCTGATTCAGCTGGACCAGGAGCTGAGCCATCAGGTAGCTAGCTGCCACGGAGAAGGCATCCTGATGCCAAAATGGGGGAAGCTGCTCTCCAGTCACCATGAAATATTTCCACCCTGGGCCAAGGACCTAAGCTCCAAGCTGAAAGGATGTCCAGCAAGCATAGGAATGGATGGGATACAGTGTCAGTGCCAGAAATGGTGTGGCTGCAAGGATGCTGCACCCCAGCTACAGGGTTGGCAGACCTCAGTTAGAAAATCTGCCTGTTTGGTCCAGCTTTGAGCACTGAAATTGCTCAGGGAAGGAGGAAAGGTGGTGCCTGCTCTGCCTCCCATTTTTTTTCCTGTAAAGCTCATGAAGGAAAGGCTGTAGCAATACCTCCTCCTCAGCTGGTTCTGCTTTTTAGCAACAAAGCACCCTTACACTCAAGGTGAGGTTTGCCAGGCCCTCAAAGGGCCCACATGGGGCATACAGGCATCACACGGGCACCCCTGCATGACATTTGGTACCATTTGCAAAGATGTCAGGGAGCAAAACATGATCCAGATTACATTATTAGAGCAAAATAAATAACCTAACAGTCTAGTTTTCCAGGGCAGTGCCATTGTCATCAACCATTTACAATTTCTAAAATATACCTTATAAAGGGCTGGATTTAATATCCTTGGAACATTTTGAGAAAGAAACAAGATGCTTTGTTATCCTTCCTTTTTTAACATTTTGCTTTTTTTTTTTAAATGAATTTTATAAGTCTCATTCAATTTTTCTGCCTGAAGTACATTAGTTTCTATGGAAACATTGTAGTCATTTATGTGCATGGTGTTTTCTGACATCCATATGTGGAGCATAAAGACAAGTTCTGTCGCTGTTGTGAAATGTAGACATTTATGTGATGCTTATCATGGATCTGTGTTCAAGAGAGAGGATACCCTCAGACTGTTATATAATAGAAGCAAAAGTCCAGATGCAGGGATGCAGCAACGAGCTGAGCTGTGGAACTGAACACACTCGATACATCGGTAGCCCCACGGGAGAAAAATGTGAATATTTTGATCTTGCATATTTGGTACAACTATGCCCATCCTCAGTGTGTAGAGCAACACTGAAAGCTCAGTGAATTAATTACCACAAATCGTCTTATGATGTAACTCATCCTTCCTGTGACACCATCCAGTAGTGCTGAAGGAAAGATAAAGAGAACAATCACGCTGTTTCTTCCTTCATGAAAAAAGAGAAAATGATATTGTGACACAAAGTGTAAATAACAGAACCAAAGCCATTGGCTTTAAGTGTCTCATTCACCAGCACAAAACAAGCTTTCCAGTGAGTGATGCTTGTTTCTTACGTTTTAATCAGGCTTTTATGAATCCGCGTTTTGTATCTTCTGAAGGGTGAGTGGAATCCTCCCTATTTGAAGTGTGTTTTAAAAAGCAGTGCTGTGGCAGTCTCGGATACTTAGAGAATAAAATCAGTGCTGCACCTTGGGCATGCTAGAGAGCTAGGGTGTGCCCACACAAATCCTTTGGCTGCTGTGTGGGAAAACTGCAGCCTAGGAGGTGGCACTCTGCCGACTGGAATTACCATAATGTTGCTTCTTCCACATCTTTTTACTTTAGATTTTTAAAATGCAGAACGTAATTTGACAATTTGTTATAATTTCTACTATTAATTTCCTCTATCAAGACATGGAAATCAGCTTCCTTGAATATACCTCTGCGATGCAAATTGAACTGCAATGGGAATATTAACCTCTGATGTACAAATCAGGTGGTGCTACACGTATTACCATGATACTAACAGCCAGCAGAAAGCTGTAGCAATGTGACAGGTAGGATGAATTAAACTTAGCAAGCAACTGAAACCAGATGGAGTTATTTGCTAAGAAGATAGAACAATATTGGTAAGGTTATCACTTTCTGTGGTCAGCACAAAATAAAAATATTTTCTCAGGCTCCTCTGGTTGATAAATGGGATTAAGCATATTCTTTCTTCTTTAAAAATATGTAGATTTCAAATGCATTTGATGAATCCTGCCTTATAGAGAGAAGTTGTATTTTCTCTAAGAACACCATTAAGAGTGACATAAGTTTCTCTGTTGTCCACATTTCCCTGTCAGACCACCTTCAAGTGCCCTTTCAGTGGATTTAGCAAGGGCTGCCAACTCCAGCAGGAGCTTGAGATGACGAGAGACAGTTGTCACGATGGCTCCCGGCAGGATAACCCAGCGGCTCCCAGAGCATTCGCCCACTCTTAGGTAGAGCAGAAGGGAGCAGAGGTCCTGTTTAGCCACATTAGATATGGTCAGGATTGGGCTCCCCGATGGTTTAACACCATCAGAACCACACAAATCAAAAGGGCTTTTTGCCATAGTAACACCTTTTTTGTGGTCTGCGGCTCCAGGTGACTTTTTGCCATACCTGCATCGGGCATGATTTAAACCCAAATTCTCAGCATAAATCAACTGTACAGGCAGGCCCTTGTTGTTTCAGGTCAAATTAATGGAAAATAAAAATCTATTGGCACAGTGGCAAATTAATCCAAACAGTTGAAAATGTGGGATCGTGGCACTAACAGGAACAAGACTGTTATTTTTTCATAGCTTTTGACTTCATTAGGAAACCCATGACGTCCAGGATAAGGTAGGCTGTGATGGCTGTCCTGGTTTCATCAGGGATAGAGTTCATTTTCTTTCTGGTAGCTTGTACAGTGCTGTGTTTTGGATTTAGGATGAGAACAATCTTGATAACACAGTTGTTGCTAAGCAGTCAAGGACTTCTCAGCTTTCTTACTTACCTGCCAATAAGAAAGCAGGGGCACCCAAAAATTTGGGAGGGCACACAGCTAGGGCGGCTGAGTCAATTTGACCAAAGGGATGTTTCATACCATGTATCATGTTCCATTTATAACTGGGGGTTGGGCTGGGAAGCTGGTCAGCTGAGCATCTTATGTAGCATTAACTTTGAGTGGTGAGAAATTGTCCTGTTCATCACCTGTTTTGCATATTATTATCATCATCGTCATCATCACCTTCCTTTTTTCTTTGTCCTATTAAACTGTCTTTACCTCAACCCATGAGTTTTCTCACTTTCAGTCTTTGATTGTCTCCCCCATCACATTTCTGGAGGAGTTAGCCGGTGGCTGCACAGTGCTTAGATGATGTCTGGGGCTAAAACCACAACACTGTTTTTCGTAGGTGTTTATTGAGCTGAAGGAGTGTTTTTACCTGATGTGATTTGACATTACCAGCTAGCTTTGGCTCTTATGTACATGACAGCAGCGGCATCTAAGCTGTGGCCACCTTGCTGGCAGCCCAGCCTTGCTGGCTGCTGTTCCCTCCATGTTCAGGGCCTGAGATTTGACCCATATATCTTGTGATGGTGAGGAACACAAGAACCTCTGA
Organism: Zapornia atra; assembly: GCA_013400835.1. NCBI lineage: Eukaryota > Metazoa > Chordata > Aves > Gruiformes > Rallidae > Zapornia > Zapornia atra. Next base: position 56,431 of record VZTU01026618.1, read on the forward strand.
GAAGAAAAGTACTGCAAATGTCTGCAACAGCACTGGTGAGTTTACGCTGACCTCAATTCGCCCTGAATCTAACCATTGGACCAGTCCTCAGTGAAATGTTTGACTTAATATCACCCTTCTCTACGTTGTGTCTAGTTCCTTGTGGTTTACCATCAAGGTTGCTGGGGCTCTGACTTGCCACTGCTGTGGGGAAGAATGTGGTGAAGAAGCCTTTAGATTGTATCTGTGTTGCCTAACGACAATATAACAACAGTGGGGTGATATGTCTCTGAATTAATTTTAGGTTGAGAAGCTATTTTTGAAAGGAATGCCAAAGTACCTGTACCGAGGTAGGGAAACGTGACCTTGAAGTATGGGACTGGCAATGCTATGGGATAAAACTATTGCTGAGTGTAGAGTTTATTTGGGCAGTGCTTGATACACTAAGCCCTATATCACAGCTTCAACCTCACCTTTTTTAACTTCTTTCTCTCGGCCTTCCAAGGAGAGCTGTCTGTTATTGGCAGGAACATCAGATGGGTCAACTTGGAAACAAAGAGCCTGGTGAAAGAGGAACAAGAAATGTGGAGTAAAGGGAAATACTGAATGTTTGTCTTCTTGTTGGCTCTGTGAATGGTTCCAGACTTCAGCTACACGGTTCTGTGTCAGCAGGCCCACCAACCATCACTCTAAGCTTCTCCTCACAGGATTGCGTTCCATTTCCAGCCCAGGAAATCAACAGCTTAGATATTTCCTAGGACAAGCTGTGGGTTTCTCAACATATTTCCTGAATTAATTTCATAAAATGCCACAGATAACATTATCTGGTATTTCCTACTATCCCCAAGGGAAAAGGGTGGAGTAGATCTGTGTGTGCAATATAGTGGGTTATCCCTCAAGATGCTGCTGTTAACACTCCGTGTGTACAGCTATGGAAAACAAACGGTGTCTCTGTCAGACCTGAGGAAAGTTGATCTTATTTAGGTTACATTTATTCAACTATCTGTAAATTGGTCCTTTTCATTCTATTGTCCTTTAAAGATAGCTATGAATTTCTCCTCTCTTAGAGCTTTCCTCTGTCACTTACTGATATAACATATGAAAGTGCTTCATGCAAAATCAATAGCAACAGCAAATTCCCCAGTGGAGTCTCCTGTGTGTTACAAAGCCAGATCTCTGCCTGAGAAAGCTGCTTTGACTGGTGATTTTGCTCTGTTTTGTCCTAGGAAAAGTGAAAGGAGCTGAGCTGACTAAATGGGGCGTTTTATTTGTTAGCACCGCAACCGGACCATAGCCTTTCCCTTGGTGGTCACCTGCCTTCCTAACCACAGGCTCAGCTCCCAGTATTGAGGTGTTGCTCCTGTGGCAAATGGTCTTCCACAAGACAGTGGATTTTCCCATGTTTCTGGCCGTCTCGCTCTCACCATCCCCCAGGGTCAGAGCTGTTGTCAGAAATTTTGGATAGCTAGGGATTGCTACATCCATTAACTGATTTGAAAACAGAAGCCAACATATCTTCCTGGTGCTGGATGCCAACTGAGACTGAAGCCAGGTTGAGGAGCTCACAGCAGCCAAGGTCCAAGGATGGTAGCCAGCCACGATCCCAGCTGGTGGCAGCCTTTGGCTTCAGCAAGTTACTGTGTGCCAGTATGGAGGAGGCAAATGTGATGGCCAAGCCCTTGTCAAGATTACTAGCAAAGAGGAGATTCAAGATGGCATTTTTGAAAACTTATTCCAACTCATCACGCATTCTCAGAAGTAAACCAGATGGAAACCCATGGCCTTGCACCAGCTGGCCAAGTGAGGGTATGGTGCCGTTGGCAAAAACTGAGAACAAAGCTTTGGTTTTTAAAGACATCTCTTACTGACCAGCATCACTTGAAACTTGTCTGAGCTCAGCTTCAGCCAAGTGCTCTTTTGCCATTTTAATAGGTTTAGTGGCATCAGATGATATCTTAATATCTCTGCATTTCTCTATGTATAGCTCTGTGTCTATATATCCAGCAGATTATATATATAAAAATACACACACACGCATACACACAGAGATATACATATATCATCACCATCATGGCTAAGCACTGCAGCATGTTGTCATTTCCTAAGGGGTTCCTGTAGCTTTTGATGAGAAGACAGGATATTATGAATATTTTTAGGACTTAACTCTGAGTATATTTGGTTTTCACTGCCTTTTTTTTTTTCCCCAAAGGATGTTCCAGAGGGTATAGCTCAGAGTTTTGCAGGTATTGCTAGAAGCACTCTCAGACAGAGCCAGCATGGCACAGGATAAAACTGAAGTGAGGATCTTCTCTTTTCACTCCTTTTATATTATGTTAATATTTAACTACAATTTATCAACAAGCTTGCACAGACTGACATTTTTTTGGAAACGGGATTGTTTTACAATATCCTTTCAGAGTAGGGAATGATGATCATCATCCAATAGCTGGGGAGTAGTAGTATCTGTGCGAAGGCAAGTCTCATCCCCATCACACCGGAAGAAGCCACAGACAGCAGCGATGGAAAGTTGTGCCCCAACCATCACAAACCCCTTCTTCTTCCGAATTCATGAGGTTTACAGGGACACTTTCTGGCAGATGCCCGAGCTGCTGTGCTAGCAGATGGGCATAAATGAGGAACTCCCTTCCCTAATTGTGCTTCTCCAAACAGAGCTTCTCCAAGAAGAGTCCTTACCAGTCCATGCTGCAAGAGGGGGAAAGAAGGTAAGAGTAATCCAGCACCCAGAAGTCTCCACATGCAAATGCCATTTTGTACTGATCCAGCCAAATTACATGAAAAGGATTTCAACTATGGGATGAGCTTCTTTACTGAAATGTAAGGTAGAACCTTGGTGATGGAAATCGTATTTATGCAAGCAGCTATTTATCGCTTTCAAAAGGCAGCACTCCATGCTTTTTCTGGACAACTCTATTTTACTTTTAAAAAACGCAAAATATTATGAAAGCATCAATTTCTAGTGCTTTGTAGTATATGGGAATTGTCGTCAACTTGTCAGCAGGAACCTGAATGCTTTTCTCAAGAAATCTGAAACATCAAAGAGACTAGACTTTACCACCACATGCTATGGGAATATGATGACTGGTTTCTAGCAAGTGTATGCCTTCAGTTGACTTTATTTTCAACTGTTTTTATTTTCTGTCTTGTGTTAAGGCCAAAATGCATGAGAATATAAGTTTCAGTCTACATGACTGTAATTTCCTCTAGTCATAATTGATATAAAAACCTGGCATCTCTGATAGAGATTCAAAAAGCAATATTCAAAGATGCTTGATGCCCAAAACCCACCTAAAGAGAAAATAGCATCTAAATCAGTATTATCATCAAAATAACCTTGATTTTTCTCCAGTTCTATTTGACTGCACTTCAAACCAAAAATGCCAGCTGTTAAGATTACTCTGTATACCAGAGTCTCTGAGTAGGAGTTGGATCCTTTCACAGCCTCCAGCATGGGCCCCTTTCAAGCAAGAGGTCGGTGTTTCCACTGTGTTTTGCACATGCACTCCACTTTCTCTTTCACATACCCGCGCCTCTCGGGATACTGAATTACCCAAACGTTTGCTTGTGGTTTGGTTGGTTAGAAATCAATTTACTACGGTGAACACCCACATCCGTGCAGTCTCGCCTATGCTTGTAATCCTCCAGAAGCCCCTCAGAAGCTGCAACTTCTCCCTTCCCTGCTTCGAGGAAACAAGTCAGGGCATGAGGGCTATGCATGCTGGCTTTCCACCAGCCCATGGCAGTCTGCAGCCGCTGGTAACTTCCTCCCTGCCCCGTTTTCTGCAGGGCAAGAACTTTTGGCTCGCTGCTGCCTGTTTGATCTCCAGCTTGGAAAAACAGTTCACCATAGAGCTGAGCACAAGTCGTGGTTTCTGTGCAGCTCTAACCCAAGCTACTAGGTGTCAGCACTATTAGGGAAGCTCCTTGCTGAGAACTTGTGTTCCTTGATTGTGTGGTGACTTTACGTCCATCCTAATCTAAATTTAAGAAACACAAAAACAAATATCCACACATCCACACCATACAAAGAGATTTATTTCAGATTATAAATTATGTGGCTATGTTAGGAGACAAATTCCAAATATGGAGCAAATATAAACATATTTTTGCCATGGAGTTGGAAGCATCTTAATAAGAGAATGGAGATGCATAAAGAAAGAAGCGTGGCATCCTGAAAAGGATATGTTTATACAGGATAATTAAATGCTATGCATCACACTGTATATGAAATATTGATGAAATACGAGAATGACTCCATTTAATATAGTGGTGTTCAGACAAACACAGTGGTTCAGGTACTTGAGGTATTTAAACCAGAAGAATGGTCTTGAGACCCTCTTCTAATGCCTGTACATGTAAAACCTCAGCAAGACAGTCTGGGCAGGCAGCTGCGTTCCAGGGCTGAGGGGATACAAGGCATTGTCAAGGAAGTGTATGAACATGTAGATAAAACTTAACATCTTACTCCATGCAATGCTTCATCTAAAAAACACCTTTGTTTTCCAGTGCAGCTGGTCCAGTGTGACAGACAGTGGAATTAGGTGGGCATAGTCCAGCTAATGAGCGGAACTTTATAAAAATGCATTGAGATTTCAAATAGGGGAAATCCTTCCCTTGAGCACACCAGATGTTTGTACTCCATCCTCCCTCTGATCTCACCGGAGCGGCTCTGCCAAGGCATGCAGGAGCTGGACTCAAGGAAGGGGTGCAGCCCCCCCCCACGCAGGCTGGCTCTGCCTCCTCCCTGCCTGCAGCCCTGTGGCCCTTGCACTGCACACAGACCTGGGCGCAGCTCAGCACTGTCCCCTGCAACAACATGAGGTAGGAAGCGAAAAGTGCTGTATCCTGCTAGGGGAACTCTGATAGGTAGAATTACTTACTCTGAAATTAGGCCAGAAAGAAAACTCAGCCTAACTGCACCTGTGGTGAAGTGCATGTGAACTGTATGGTATTTCAAATTCCTGGCTACTTAAAACACCTTGGGATTTGTGCTGACCAGAGCAGGCTAGGAACTCACTTTTCCATCTTCACTGATTCCCTCATTATTGCTGTCATTCTTAATTACTTGCAGTTAAAAGGCACTCGCAGCGCTTTGTGTATAAACGTCCATGCCCTGTCGTTCCAAAGGCCACAGTCACCGAGCACCCAGCAGCAGAAGACAGGTCGTTGGGGCACTTACAAGGCTGTGGGGCAGATGTCTCTGCCGATATCTCAGCACCTTCTGGCTGCAGAGTGCCTCACATTTACCTGTGGGTGGGATCCACCTCGTCCAACGCTGGTTGCACCAGTCAGGCACTGAGCCCAAACCTGTCTCTCTGCGGCCAATGAAGCAAGAGGGACGTTCAGAAGTGATTCTTCAAAGGACTGTTTGTTTACCTGCTGACCACAAGAGGATTCTACAGAGTTACCCATCCACCCTGTGTGCCATTACAAGGAATAAAAAACCTGGAAGTCATCAGAGGAAGAGGTATTGGTAAAGAAAATTACTAGATACGCTTCTTTGAATCAAGCTGAGATCTTACAAACTCAATTCACACATGAAGGCAGAACCTATATTCAGCCAATAGCTTTTGGAGTCTTGATTAAAATACAGTAAGGTTGCAGGAGAGCGGCTGAAAGATGACATTTTGTAATGTTAAAGGGACATTTAGACACCATAGAAATGTTGTCATAGACTGGTAATGTAATTTTCTATATGCTAAGTAATTACATAAATGGATCTTTATGTAACTTACACCTGCTGAGAGATATAAACGCACCAGTGTGGAATTGGGGCTGTCTCTAATTTTGTTCATGTCCTTTGGTTTCCTGGCAGCTTGCAGACATTACCTAGATAATATGCCCCATTAGACCCATATCATACTCTGCACTGAACAAAATCAGACTCATTGTATTTACATAGAATAATCAGGTATACTTTTTTTTTCTGCATAAATAAATAAATAACAAATGCATGCGCAGTGCATGGTTTTGATGAATGGGACCCTAAAAGGCTACATTACCAACTCTAACACTTCACCTGTAGTTTTCTTTGTTTTCCATGGCTGGAACTGTACATGTTAAGTGTTCCAAACAGGACACCCTAATAAGAGGATGCTCCTTCTCCAGAGAGCCCCTAAGTAAGCTGTGGCACACACATTTGCACAATACTGCAGATGTACATCTGAAGAATCAGAGATGCTCCTTGTGACCAGGCTAGCAAACAAACTTCTGAAAAATGTGTCCTGTTAATCTTTTGCAAAACACTGCTGATTTTCTTCTCCCTACTGTTTTCGAACACAGTCTCCTTCGGATTCCTCTGTACCTTGTTGATAACTATTTGATCAAGCAAATGTAATTCTACCCGGTCATCACAGCTACCTCTTCATACTTCAAAGAAAAGCCTGCATATTCTTCAGGAAAATTATTTTCTATTTCATAGAGTGCTTTATTTTTCTTTAATGAGTGGGTGAATAGAACATTCTGTACCAGCATGCAAAAGCCATAGACTGGAGAGGTTTGCTTGCTGGTTTAGCAAACAATACAAATGTTTATTAAGGGTTTTGTTTTTCACACTTTCCTGAGATAAGAATACAGATTGTCAACCTGTAGTTTCAGGATAGGTAGATTAAAAGCTAGCCTTTTCTTTTTTGCTGTTCTTTCTTTGTAAGTCTGTACAGGAATAGTGTATAACCACATCTAAAAAATTCTAGTAAATTCTGAAACTTCTTAGAAGTCCCAGTCCTTTAAAAAATAATAATCTGGCATTATTTTTGTTTATGAGCCAGAATACATACGGATTTTTTAAAGAATGGAAACTGTATGTGATGCTTGAGAGAATGTATTCCTTCTGCATAGCACTCAGTGACAGGGAGACAAATTGCAAACACACCTACAGCTTCTGAATTACCTCCTGGGTTACACAAAGAAAAAAATACCATGAGATGGAGAATCAGTGCCTTATGTTATGAATGAGCATCAGAATACATGAGGTCTATTCTTAAAAATGGCGGCAGTGATCCAGCAGTACATCTATGTGCTTGCTCAAAGTTACATGTGTGAATATTTCTTGTGATTACAAGTTTATGTTTAAGTATTTTTTCAGATCAGAGCCGTAACGTCTGCCCATTCCTATTGCAAGAGACTCCCTGTCCTGTGCTTCCATACAAGAATTTGTGCCAGGTCTTGCACATTCATGTCTTTCAAGTTCTGAAGACGAGAGGTTAAGCAAAATTAAATGGTGCAAATTGAGTCAGATAGGAAGGAGAGAAAATTGTTATTTGAAGCTGACAGACAATGTGGCTGCACTTTGGGAATGAAATGCAAGTTTAAATAGGAAGCAGCCAGAAGAGATAAGAGAACACAGGTGTATTGCATGTTACCTAGCAATGAAAGCCCTCTGTGATAGGAAAATAGAGAATTCATTTGGAAAGGGTGAAAATACCTAGGCAGGCATGTATTGAACAGCAGCAAAAAAATTCATAACCTTTAATCAGAAATAATCCTGAAGTTCTTTGTGCATTTAACTGATGAAAATTGGACACCTCAGGATTGGAATCTGTCCACGAGAGAACAGTTTGCTACAAGTCTGTGATTCTGTGAAGTCTAAGCAAAAGAACATTACATAATTGGAAAGAAGATGCAATTCTTCCAGGGGTGAAATCCACAGAAAATGGGGGGTGAAATCCAGCTTCTGCTGAAAACATGTCTTCCAGCATCACTTTTCTCCATGCCGAAACCTCTCCTTGGATTTACCATTATATGTGAAGGACCATAGGCACAGCTGGGCAGCAGTCCCTCAACCTGCAAGAGAGAGCTGAGCCACAGGGGACGCACAGCCGATCCATGCAGCTGGGACCGCAGCATTTGTGACCACAGCCTCAGTGCAGGAGAGCCCATCCTGTGTGAGACTACCCTAAATTAGCTTCTTTTGTCCCCTTGACAGACACATGCCCAGTACCCCTGGGCACACTGTGCTTAGAGCCACAGTGTAGGTTTTCTTTTGCAGGTTTGTGTTTCCTCTTGTAGTCTCTTCCTGGGAAGAACATTGAAGAGAACTGCACGTGGAGACCCTGGAGAAGGGCCCGTATCTGGCTAATAAAATGGAAATGCTGTATTGTATTATCCCCAAATTGATTGACAATAAATTCCCTTTGGCTTCTTTGGGGCATCTGGGAAGGGACAACAACAGATTGTCTGCGGAGATTTCATTATCGTGAGCGGAACAGTTCATTCATCATACCATGGAGTCTTTTTTAGCAAATCTGAGACATGTAAAGTGGTACTGAAAAGGTCATGCTGTTTAATGTAGGATAAATAAATGTGATCTTATTTTAGTAAAAGTCAATCATATTCTGGTGTTGTTAAGCCAAAGACCATGTCAAATGCCAGCATCTTTAGTAAGCAGGTTTGTTTATTGCTTTATGTATTTCACAGAGTGCAGAGAATGACTTTGCTTGGAAGAAAAGTACTGATAATATGTCAAAACGATATTAACGTCTTTCTCAGATTTCCCAGGCTTTCTTACTCCAAGTGGCTAAGTTTATAAAAGCCAAAGCAAAGAAATCAATAAGAGGAGCGTGATGTTATGAAGTCTAAGACAGAAGAGAAATACTCAAAGTGCAGAAGCAGCAATACACCTTGGCAATAGGGTAAATATATATTTCTTTACAGAGATCCATTATATTTTATTCTATTATACAGTGAGTTGAAATGTGCATAATGAGTAACCAAAAAGGGGTAATTTATTAATAAATGTATGAATTCATTGCTTATTCTCTTTCAAAAGTCTAACTGTATGACTGAATATTTAAGGTGGAACACTCGAGGCGCACGTGATACAAACATTTTAATACGGTATTAAAATACTTTATTCAGAATGCCTAACCTAATTATCAGGCTGGTCAGCTCAATATACCAGCTACAAATTGCTTTTGATAGGAAGTTGCCAAACTTTTCAACTCCAGAAAACCAGAACAGATGCTCTCTGGGATAAACAATCTGGGTCATTTTTCTAATTAAGCATTTGCATGAGAACCAAATCTCTGTAGAATGAAATATTTTTTCGGACTGCATTGTTTGTTAGTCATTAAGCCAAGTGACCCAAGCAGCTTTTTGGCCTTCCTATTCTACAATATTCACTTCATATTATCCAGTTAATCTGTAAAAGATAGAAAGGACAAACAAAGTCTATGTGGTTAGCCTATATGTAGCATGAATAATGGGAATTATCTTTAAGAAGCCAGGAAGCTTAATGTTCTCCTCACAGGCTAGAAAATCCTCATCTAAAAATTTTATGAGAGCTGGTTTCTCTCAAAATCCACTGGAGGAAAGTAAATAATGCATGTGAGAAATTAAACTGTCCAACAAGCAAAATCACATTAAAAAAAATCTCTACTTTGACTACTTTTCCTTCCAGAAGTCCACAAGTAACATGGGAAACCACAAATTTCCCAGATCTGCTACAATCAAATCAGTCTGTTTTCGTCCATATGGGTAAATCCCACCATAAGATAGCAGCGTGCCTTGTACTAACCAGCAGTAAATTTACTTTCCCATAAATTATCTCTTCTGCTATCTAATAGGCAGGGTCAGGAAGATGGTGGAGAGAGAAGAAAAAGGAGACAGGCAAAGAGAAAATATGTAGCTGGGGGAGGTATGACAAATATCTAAACATAGTGAGGCTTGATACTCTCACTAGTTTCTTCTTGATTGCAATCTAAGAGAAGGATTATCCAAAATTTAGGGCTGTTCCTACAGTAATGTAGTAATTAATTGCTTAGAAGGGTGCAACGTTGCTGCTGCTTTCTATCAAAAGCATTCTATATGTGCTGTGCCCCCATGAGACACACTCAGATGTTCATTCTCTTACTGAAACGTTTGCTTTCATGTTAAATCAATCTGACACTAAAAAAAAATATATTCAAATGTTGCAGGTGTTTAGTTTGAGATAGTTTTCAGAAAAGGTCAATATTCAGACAGTGGTAAGAATATGCACAGCTTCATGTGGAATTACTGGGAGATATAGATACTCTAAAAATTAGCCATTACTAGAAAAGTGAACACTCAAATACAAAAACATTTAACAGTTCATTTTGTAGAATTTATAACAAGTCAAGAGTTCAAAGAAATAAAGTATTTTAAATTCTCTATATTAGAGAAATGCTTCAAGATCAACAGATATTTCCAGTCATTCCTTCATTCTAGGAAATTTCTCACTCGTTTTTCAGTTTGTCTCACACTCCTTGACCTTCCTGTTATTGGAGTAAGTGAAGAAATAAAAACTAAAGGAGGAGGAAGAGTAGGAAGACTTTTCCTTGCTTCTCATTAGAAAAAAAGTAGTTTAGCTAACTAAAAGTTTACTTTATTTCACTAAGTGAGTGATAGAAAAAGTATATATTTGAAGATTTAAAACGTTCTTTTTATTTTTGTAGAGTTCTACATTTCATCCACATTTCCAGCTGGGAAGGGGACATGGGGAGAATGGAGGGACAGAAGCATTTGCCATTATTTCAACATAAAAATGTCAAACATTATAAAAATATTTTCCTGATTATTCTAGGGATGGTATTTATGCACAGTATGCTGACACCACAGTCTTTTGGAAATATTCGCATTTAAGGCATCAGATGTTTCAGTTAACACTTTGAATGAGTTGAAAGGTATTAGCTTTCAAACGTAAGGTTCACTGAATTACCACACCTTAAGATCACATCCACCAAAGACCTCAGGGATGTGAAATGAGATTAAGATGCAAGTTCATCTTGATGAGGGAATAGCATCCACCCTCAGCAAGTACGCTGATGATACAAAGCTGGGAGGAGTGGCTGACACGCAGGAATACTGCGCTGCCATCCAGAGAGACCTGGACAGGCTGGAGAGCTGGGCAGTTAGAAACCGGTTGAAGTTCAACAAAAGCAAGTGTAAAGTCTTGCACCTGGGAAGGAACAACCATTTGTATCAGTACAGGCTGGGGGATGACCTGCTGGAGAAGAGCTCAGTGGAGAAGGACCTGGGGGTCCTGGTAGACGACAGGTTGGCCATGAGCCAGCAGTGTGCCATGTTAGCTAGGAGAGCCAATGGGATCCTGGGGTGCATCCAGAGGAGTGTAGCCAGCAGGTCAAAGGAGGTGATCCTCCCCCTCTACTCTGCCCTGGTCAGGCCCCACCTGGAGTATTGTGTCCAGTTCTGGGCTCCTTGGTTTAAAAAGGACAGGGATCTCCTGGAGAGAGTCCAAAGAAGGGCTACGAAGATGATTAGGGGCC